>PVJC01005691.1:0-57968 GCA_004026665.1 Murina feae
TATATATATATATATATATATATATATATATATATATATATATATATATATATATATATATATATATATTGGAAGCCCATTGTAGGAAGATTCCTGCAAGAATAGGGCTTCCTGAGCTGGAGCGAAGCAGAGAAGGGAGCGAAGCCTGCCAAGGCAGGCTTCGCTCCCTTCTCTGCTGCCTCGATTCCTCCCATCTCTGCTGCCTCACTTCCTCCCATCTCCACTGCCTTGCTCCCTCCAGTCTCCACTGCTTCCATACCTCCCTTCTGGGCCACTTTGCTCCCTCCCATCTTTGCTGCTTCGCTTCCTCCCTTGCCACTTGACTCCCTTCTGCAACACTTGGCTTCCTTCTAGGCTGTTTTCAGTCTTCACTTTGCGTCTGCCTGTGTATACAAATTAAGCACCATCTTGGCTGCGTTAATTTGCATATAGTCACTCTCATTGGCTGATGGGCATGGCTTGGCTGATGGGCGTGGCTTAAGTGTCTTGGAGTGGTGGTTAATTTGCATATTATTCTTTTTTTAGATTAGATATATGGTATATATATAATCTTGGTGGTAAAATTGTTCTCAAATTGGGACATTAACCAATTTGTCAGAGAAAATCTAAATGGAGCATTCTCTCTAATTATTAGTTAAAATTATTTTACCCACTCTGGCCAGGTAGCTCAGTTGGCTAGAGCATCATCCCAATATGCCAAGGTTGTGGGTTCCCTCCAGGGCGCATATAAGAATCAACCAATGAATGCATCAATGATTGGAACAACACAATCTAGGTATCTCTCTCTCAATCAACCAATAAAAAATAAAAATTATATTCCCCAGAATGTTTCTTAGACACACTCTGTGCTTTGGTCCTTGAAGGTGAGGTTGTCCTTGTCTTTGGCCACTGGGGGCATCTCTCTCTTAAGTTAGAGACCATCACTGGAGGGTTCCTCTCCGGGAGCACCGAATGCTTGCCTGTGTCAGCCCACAACACCAAGAGGTGTAAGGGTTTCCTGTGGCCCTGTCTGTTGCTGCATTACTTAAGGCCACTTTTAACAGAATGGCCTTCATATTTGGGAATAAGCTTGAGAAACGCATGTCAAAAACATGTTATTAGCATGGTCTCTGTGTACCTTCTTAGTCAGTGCAAAATAGTAGCAGCCATCATGTTTTATCATTTTCAGGAATCTCTTCTATTGGAAAAGAAATGCTAACTATTGCATGTCCTTCATGATCACTAACCCTCATTTTTGCTGGCTAATGTGTGATTTTTTAGACAATTTCTGCATGCCAGTCACCTACCTTGCATGACTGACAATTGATTTACCCATACTCTTCTCTTCATGGTCTGTATTTCTTACAATATCCATTATCTCCTCTTTATTTTGTGGTTCTATCATAAAATAATTTTACTTTCATAGAAGAAGTCAGCATGATCTCATGGGTTAAAATGAACTTGATTTTATTCTGTTTGGACTTTATTCCTTTTTATGGTACTTGCAATCCAGAACTCATTCCTATCTCTGCTTCTTAGGGCAGAATGGCTATATCCCACTCTCACTTAGTGTAAGCTGCAGACCTGAAGTGTAATATTAATTTATACAGGCAGGCAAAGGTAAATCAAATGTATTCAATTTATAAAAAAGAAGAAGAAAAACTGATGATGGGAGGTCTTTGTTGGAAACAGGAAGGGAAATCATAAAATTGTTCTTGCTTGATACTTGATTCCTTGGGAGTTGAGCAACTGTAATTAAAGATCAGTGATCTGCAAGACCTAATTACCCAAGATCAGTGTTGACAGTGTTATGAAAGTTTGTCTCATGTCCATCTGAGTGTATATCTGTGAGATTTTATTTTCCAGCACAAAAATATCAATACTCTCATTACATAAAGCTTATAAAACAAGTATTATCCCATAAAGTCATAGTTGGCAACTTCCCCCCACATGTTAAAACTATTTTAACCTTTCTCAGCACTCACTTATTATAGAATAGATCTTTTTAGTGACTCCTTATGCATGAGGTCATTTGACAATGCAATTAGCTTTGTGATGAAATTTTTATTCTTTTGATCTTTCTGTACCTAAAAGTAATGAGGGTAGTTTTACATCTAATTTCCTGAAATTAGAAGATGAAAGATAGAAACAGATTCTCGTATTTAAATGAGGGACAAAATGACTAGATTGCATTAGCCCTTCAGATGTGTGCCCTAGAATTGCACAACTTTGACTGCGGTGTGACTGTTTTTCTCATGATTCATTCAACAGATGCATTGGTACAGTGCTGTCTGCTATATCTTCACCCACATTTTCAAAGTTTGCTTTTAACTATGATCTGGAGATTAAAGAATAGGTCTTGCAAGTTCTCAGGAATGACATACATCAGTGTGTTGTGTGAAACACTAAGAAATGCAGCCGCAATAAGCTAGAATGGTATTTCTGAAAACTTATGTAAATACTGCAGTGTGCTGTAGAAACAGTGTATTGTTATACATGTGCTATATTGTTATTGGTTACATACTTACTAAATCCAGTTAAGTCATATTATGTTCTTATTTCTAAGCTTTTTGTTGCATACTAGTTAATCACTGAGGCTTATATTTTCAATTTAAATGTATTTCAAACCAAAAGCATCTTTGATAGTCAATGAAATTTAAATGGACTTTCATTCTCTATCTAGTAAATACAAAAAAGAGATTCAATTGATGTGAAAACAAGATAAAATGAATTCTAGATCTATTAAGACTTGATTAAGGATGGAAATATAGCTGAGACACATAATATTATGTCTTTGTGATTTGAGATAATATTCTCAAATCACTTGCTATTTATGGCTAATCACAAAAATATATTTTGTATTGGATTGACTAAAATGTTGTCTTAAAAATTTAAAGTGATAGTTGTTAGTAGATTACGTCCTATTGTTCTTAGATTGAGTTTTGCCCCATCAAAAATATTCCCAGTGAAAAATCTTTAATGATATTAAAGTTGATGACAGAGTTACATAAAAATAATTTTCATGAAGATGCTTGTGAAAGCAATTATATATCATGTAAACACAAATACATTTCTTTTTGTCAATACTTTTTAAAAATTGAAATAGCTGATAGTAGACTTCTGCAATTAGTAAATAGGGTAAAGGAAAAAAAAATTCTTCATAAAGTATCATCTACTCCTCATTAAATAGAATTCTTATTAAGGGGATTCCTCGCTAAAGGACTGAGTACAGTGGATAATTCTAAACTCATTCATATTTAATTTTAAAGTATTTGCACTTATAATTATTTTTACCTTACATACAACTTTATCTACTATTTTGGAATTTTTAGTCTCATCTTGGGACATTTACTGTTGTCCTGAATTTCCACACATTACTTAAACTCTAGGACTTATGTAACCAGAGAAATACAACCAGAGAGTTTTTTTGCACTTAAATGGAACTGCAAGGAGGAATTCTTTTTTCTCTTTATATTTGTGTTTTGGAGGGTGAGGTAATAATCTTATCTTAACAGAAACACAACTCTAACATTTTCAATTAAAGGAGGAAATTATATTTATTTTATTTAAACTTAAAGTATATATTGAATAATAATGAATTAAAGTTATAATTAAGATTTTGACAGTAAATTTAATCTTAAGCATAGATTATTTTCGCCTGAGAAAAATCAGAACTAACTGTATAGTATTGTGTTGTAAATATAAAATTGTAATCCACAGGCTTATAGCTGGAATGAATTAGGTGGGAGATGTTCTTATTCCAAATTGGTTTTAGCCAAAACCACAGAAACTTTCAGTAATGTCGACCTTTATCTACCTGTTAGCAAAATCTCATTTGTATAAAGTTAAGAATTCTTACAGAAAATCCATCTGTTCCATTTTCTGAGCTTCCATAACACAACATCACAACCTGGGTAGTTTAAAGCAACCAAAGCCTGTTTCTTCCTAATTAGGAAATGTAGAGGTTCAAAATCCAGGCATTAGTTATGCCATGGTTCACTCTCATGATCCCAGGAAAGAATTATTTACCTCTTCCTAGCTCTGGATTGGCTCCTAGCTGTCCATGGCATTCCCTGGTACACAGACTTCCCTCCAGTCTCCACCTCTGACTTCAGACCTGTTCCATGCCTGTGTCTCTGTGTGTCCTCTCACAAGTGCACCAGTCATTGCATGTAGGGCCCATTCAAACCTAGTATGACTTCAAGTTAACTTGATTCCATCTTCAATGATGCTGTTTCTATGCCAGGCACATTCAGAAGTCCTGGGAGGTAGAACATGAGGAGACCTTTGGGTGACAGTCTGGGAGCAGTCCAATGCACAAGAGCACCTTCTCAAGGCTCATGAGTAACAGCTTGATGTGTTGTGGGTGTGCTGCTCTAGCCCGTGAAGAATTAGTGAAGGGGAGATTTCCAGGCTCTGGGCTCCTCTCTAGGCTCTGTCTATCTAACCCTTTTGTGAAATTACGGCTGACCTCAGCTCCAATCAAATCTATTGCTCATTCTCCATGATGGACCGCTCTGGTTTCTATGACTCTCCTAACTGTTATTTACTCCAATCAGGGTTGAACCTACAATTTCAGACCTGGGTCAGTGCAGTGACAGGTAAACATGGGCACCTGGCCGTGTTTTGTTTTGTTTTCTTTTGCTTACTTATAAGAAAACGATGTAGTGCAAATATACTATGGGGTACTCCTCAGCAGTAATAAAAATTGGAATACTGCCAATTGTGACAACATGGATGGACCTTGAGAATATTATGCTAAGTGGGTAAGTCAGTCAGAAAAAGCTAAGAACCAATGATTTCACTCATATGTGGGATATAACACTGAAAATCATAGACTTGAAATTTTTTGTCTGTATGTTTTCATACAAATACCTGTTTTTGCTTATAGCTAGAACATTTTAGAGTATCCTTAAAACAGGTGACAGATCAGGCTGACACCTATGTTCTGTTATCACAAAACCATTCATCAGTTTTCTCAGGGAGCTGGGAAGTCTTCTCTTTCTTTGACATGAATTCTCTCAACAAGGTCTGATCCTAGAGAACACTGGGAGAATATCTACTTCAGTGGGGAGAGCACACAGACTTGATATCAAAACTACTGACATATCTCTCTGCTTGAAACATCCAACAGCGTTGGATGTTCAATTATGAAAATGGTTAAGAGGAAGTACTCCAAGCAGAATTTCCTGCTCTGAGTTGAAACAGCAAAAGTTCTAATCAAACTTTGATAGTGTGCTTTTGGCCATATCTACTGCTTGGCCCCTAGACACCAGCAGCCCAGGCACAACCTGAGTGCTCACTTTGAATGTGGGCTTTGACTTTACACTTCCTGTTTCTCCTCAGATTTTGAACATGCCTGATTAGCATGCTGTCTTATTGGTGAGGATGATTCCTGTAGGAAATATAGCTTGATGTCAGCCAGTGGGAAACTATCTAAAGATTCCAACATTTCATGAAAAGGGAAAGAAAAAGTAAGAGGGAAAGAGAGAACGAGGTTACAGTATGCTTACATTTAAAATAAAGAGAGCCTGCCTGGTGTGACTCAGTGGTTGAGCATTTATCTATGTGCCAGGACATCATGGTTTGAAACCTGTTCAGGGCATATGCCCTGGTTTCTGGTTGATTTCCCAGTGGGCGACATGCAGGAGGTAGCCAATCAACGACTCTTTCTCTCCCCCTCCTTTCCTCTCTTAAACCCATTAAAATATATTTTTTAAAAAATTAAAAAATAAAAATAAAATAAAAAGAGCTCATTTCCCCCCATAAGGACAAGTATGTCACAGGCAGACGGGAGTAACACAAAGCTGGACGAAGCAAAGTGAAAGTCTGAAAAAAGAAGTTACCTTACCCAGCGGCCATTAGTAGAGGTGCCTTTTCCTTGCTTCTTATTAAGGAACACCAGGTCAGACAAGATGCAGAGATGGTAGCCACAGTGGAACCATCTAAGTGTGGGCTGGTGTGGTGGCTGACTCAGGTCAGCTCACCTGTGAGCAGTGATGACATAGCTTCGGGCCTGATGACTCAGTGGGACTCTGAGCCTTGTTCCTTGCATAAATCCCCTTTTGATGACGTGATACTGAGCTCTAGGGAATGAAAACCAGGCATTGTGCATCTTAACACCTAACAAAAAAAGGAAAGAAATAGATGTGGATTTGAAGAGGAAGGAAGTCCATGCAGTAGACATTGTTAATTTGCACATTGGCCAACTTCACACATGGGCATCCCCATGAAAATGAGTCCTGTGGATTTTTACATACAAGTGCAAATTAGGGGCACTGTGCTAGTTCTGTCATGTATGAGGGTGACATGTGCACCCAGCTCTCCACTACGAAAGAGGTGAGAATTACTAGTTTCTTCGGACATTAACTTAGGCCCTGTTTCTAATCTCCTATTCCTTTTTTGTGATAAACAGGTGCTTGGTGATTGGCTGTATTTGTTAAAAACCTTTTTAAGAAAATGTTTTGAGACTATGTGATTTTTAAAAAGACTTCAACATTCACTTATTGGCAAGGTGCTTCTTTGAGAACTGGCAATGTCTTCCCTCTGTTACAGGGAATAGGCGATTTGTGAAGCTTTAGCAGTTATAGGAGATACATAACATTTCTGCTAACGGGATTCTTTAGAAGTGGTATAGATATGGTTGGAACTCTCGTGAGGACTGTTTCTTTTTAATATTAAATGGAGAAAATATATAAGAGAGGGAATATTATTTTTGTGAGAATCATTTCTCACATAAAGAACTCTGGGCAAATTCCTTATGTTTTTGTTAAAATTCATTTTATATTTATTTATTTTATTTTTTAATAAATATGCTTGAGTGCCTCCTGCATGCAAACAGTACTAACCACTGAAGATACAAGAGAGAACTCAGCAGATCCATTACATTCTATTTTAAGATACAGAGGTTATGCTCCTAATTGCCAAATGAGTGATTATAATTGCTGCATTGTTATCAAAGAGAAGGACAGAGTATAGTGAGAGAGTTGCGGGGAGAGGGCACCAGGAAAAGCTCTCTTCCGGACTCTTCACCGGAGCGAATAAGGGAGACACAGGAATTCTCTGAGCACCCCTGGGCTCTCCAAGCAGAGGGAGCAACATGTGCAAAGCTGGAATAGGGACTTTTTAAAGAAACGAGGAAAGGCCTCCACAGACTGGAAACAAGACAGAGATTCGGAACGGCCCGCAGGATGGTGCCTGGCTTTGTAAACTATGTCAAGAATCCTGGTCTTGCCCAGCCAGCATGGCTCAGTGGTTGAACTTCAACCTATGAACCAGGAGATCATGGTTTGATTCCAGGTCAGGACACATGCGTGGGTTGTGGGCTCAATCCCCAATTTGGGGTGTGCAGGAGGCAGCCGATCAATGATTCTCTCTCATCGTTGATGTTTCCATTGCTCCCTCTCCCTTCCTCTCTGAAATCAATAAAAACAAACAAAAACCCATATTATAAGCTGGAACTATCTATGGTTAATGTATTGCACATTTGCATCTCAAACAGCTGAGGCCCAAGAAGGGAAGGGTTTTCCCCAAGTTCCCAGTGCAAGTGATTGCTGAAAATGGAACTGTTTTTCCAAATTACTTAAAACATTTTCAATGTAGGCTTAGAGTTGCAAGTTAAGAGGCCCTGGCACCCTCTCCTGCACAGGTAAGTTGCACTTAGAAGAGGAGTAGAAATAAACAGTATTATATTTTTAGAAGACTTGTAATGGTTGATGGGGGATTGTTGACTCCAACACGATGATAATATTGAATAATGTTTTGTATTAAAGCTCATATATGCTAGCATTTGAAATTCATCTGTAAAAAGAATATGTATTTGGTATGCTCCTTATTTTCCCAAATCTACAAGCCCACTCATTCCCAGATAATATTTAATTTTAATTATCTTATTTATGTGTCACAAATAAACACCCTGCAGATGATTTACATGGTCTTATGAATATAATAAGTTAAGAAATGTTGTAGTCTGGACTGAGAGGCAGTGTTGTATCTTAGTTGAGAGTCCTAACTCTCTGGGTAGAAAATATGGCTCTTTATATCTTGCATCTTGGAAAAATTACTCAACTTCCATGTTTTTGATATATATACACACACAGACACACACACATACATAACCAATTGAAAACTACCTTTATATATATACTAGAGGCCCAGCACATGAATTTGTGGATGGGGGCGAGTCCAGCCAGCCTGCCCTGATGGGGTCAATTGGGCTAGTCAGGGGGAGGGGCCACAGGCAGTTGGCCAGCCAGCCCTGCCCTCCCCCCACCCCCCCGGTTGAACTCCCAAACTCCCAGTTGAGAAGACAATTTGCATACTAGCCTTTTATTATATAGGATAAAGCTAGAGAGAGACAGATAGAGAGTAATTAGTGTATTTCTGGCATATAGTATGCACATAAGAAATATTAATTGGTATTATCAGAAAAAATATTAACAGGTATTATTATTTTTTAATATATTTTATTGATATTTTACAGAAAGGAAGGGTGAGGGATAGAAAGTTAGAAACAATGATGAGAGAGAAACATCAATCAGCTGCCTCCTGCATACCCCCGACTGGGGATGTGCCTGCAACCAAGGTACATGCCCTTGACCAGAATCAAACCTGGGACCTTTCAGTCCGCAGGCCAATGCTCTATCCACTGAGCCAAACTGGTTAGGGCAACAGGTATTATTAACCAGTATTATTATTATCAGAAAAATTAATAAAGTATTATTAGTTTAAATTTTAGCTGTGTATGTTCTCTACTGGTATCCCACTTGTAAATGTTCTTTGAATGCAATATGCTGTTTAAATAATTAGTTATGTAAACAGCGATCAACAGCTACGGCCCACTTGTTCCCATAAACTCTTTAGCAATGTTGCATCTACCATTTACCTGAAGTGTAAGGATTATACTGAATGCCTTGTTATAAAGGAGAAAAGTCTTTGCCTTTAGCCAAAATGATTAGAATTTATTGCAATTTAATTTATGAAACGAAGGTGAAATGTCAGACCTTATTCCTACCTTCACTCCACAGCACACATATACACACAAATAAAAATGGCTGATCTTTATTTTTGCTACTGCCTAATAAAATACTAATAAAACATAAGCTTGAAGTTTCTGTATTCTTTAAACCTGACCATTGAGGATATTGGAGCATAGAAAGACAAAGATTATAGATAAAATTTTCATATATCTTGCCAAAGCAAAATTTGATTAATATGGTTATCAAGCCAGTTGAAGTACTTACATAGTCACAAAGCCTGTTTCCCAGACCTGTCCGTCTTTCGTGGTCATGAGGGTCATCCACTTGACTCTTTATTTGTCCTGTGCTCTACATCCTCTGGCCATGTTGGGCCAGCTGATCCTTGCATGCATAGCTCCTTAGCCTGATGGGTAAAGAGATCATTTATCAGAATAATATCAAGACTTTTGTCCTCATCTTCTATGGCTTTGATGACCTCAGCTTCTGAAATTAACCTGTAAAACCTCATAGAAAATAGGCTACATTTGGCTGCCTTTACAATACAGTTCAAAACCCATGACCCTAGGTTATGAGGCGTGGTTGCTGCAGCTGACCTTTCTTTCCTACTTTTGCTCAAAAACCCACTTGTCTCCAAAACTTCCAAGTGTCTGTTACCCTCCTGTTCCTCAAGACCTTTAGCGATCTTCTGTATCTACTAGTAAACTGCGCTTTGCCCTGCCCTCTGTCTCATACAATTTTAGTACTAGGTTTCCTTCTAATGGAAACTTCCCCTATCACCAAGACAGTTACTGTCTCTCGCCACTGAATTCTCAAAGAAATCTCTCTCACTTTTTCTTATGTGAATCATGCTGCTAAGCTAACATTTCACAGGTAGGGCATGTTTATTCCCAGAAAATCAACCCCTATTTTGCAATAAGCTAGGATCGTGATTTATACTTCTCTGTATTCATAGAGATATCCAATGGTGACTGATTTGCTATGCAGATTGTAGATGTAAAGCTTGTGATTATATTAAAAATAACTGATTGATGGTCAAGTCACTTCTGTTCCATCCTTTCCACCTTAAATATTACTTACTCATAGCGTAGGTTACTCCAAAACCTGGTAAATTCACAGTGAGGCTTGCTGCTGTTTTATCATTGCACACCTGTATATAACTTCCTCATTGAGGAGAACGATAGTGAAAACAAAAGCTTTTTAATTTACATATCATTCAGCCATGTGAAGAGAAAACTATTCTTATAAATCCCCCAAAGATAGTTTTTCACATTTTTCATATTTAAAGTGCATGAAGTCAGTCAATTCACAAGTGAACACAGATCTTGTCCTTCTGAGAGCAGAAGCTGGAGGTTTAGTCTACCAAATCATATGACATATGCAAATGTTGTTTGAATGCAATTTAGCTGCATGCTAAGCAGTACGGCAATCTCAAGGGTCAAAGATTTGGAAATGTTTGCTGCATGAAAATCACAGAGGCAAATGTTTGATTTACAGATGTGTGTACCAAAATAGGTCACGGTTAGATGGGTTCATCTACTTTATTCAATCCCTTATTTGGAATTGTTTACTAGGATTTTTCAGAATGTGTGGTTTTGGTTTCAATTCTACAATGGATTCAAAACAGTGTTTTAGAGTCAATATTAGCTCAAAACATAGCGATGTTTACTAGGAGGATGGTAATGGATTTATAGAAATCTCTAGAAGTGCTAAAATACATTTAATTATTTTTTTTCCTCTCTCTCTTTCTGATTAGGTATGTTTCTGAACTCTAAGGGGCCTGTCCCCTGTTCTAAGTTTTTCTACAGCTATATTGTTTTTTATTCTTTAGGTTAATTTTTTTTAAATATATATTTTATTTATTTCTCATAGAGAGGAAGGGAGAGGGATAGAGTGAGAAACATCAATGAGAGAGAAACATCGATCAGCTGCCTTCTGCACACCCTCCGCTGGGGATGTGCCCACAACCAAGGTACATGCCCTTGACCAGAATCGAACCTGGGACCCTCAGTCTACAGGCCAACACTCTATCCACTGAGCCAAACCGGTCAAGGCCTTTAGGTTAATTCTGTTAACTTCCTCACAGATAAGTTCTTGGATTATTATTAGTTGTGTATGTTCTCTCACTAATGGATATCCCACTTTTAAAATACACCCAGCAATACACTGTGGTTGTTTGGCACATATTTTGAAATTTAATATTACATTTAACATTAAATAAACATAACTAAATAGAACAGGATAGGTATTTTAAATTTACTTTAAAAGATAAATAGCCAGAAAGTCAGTAACACCAGAAATTTCCAATTGTTTGAGTATTGGGATCATTTATGATCTTATTTACTCATTCATTTAGCATTCATTGAGCCCTATTGTGTCCTCTGGTGGGGAGATTTTTGGGACAGAGCGAAAATCATGAACAAGAAGGGTTTGCTCCATGCTCTGGGGAATGTGCAGCTGAGAAACCTGAACTGAGTTTTCAAAGATTAGTACAAAGGAAGTAAGAGTAATAATTAAAGGGATAATGGGGCATCATGTTTAACATTCAGCTTCATGGAGAGTTCTATATGAGAGAGTTACCTGCTATGGGAAGTCTCTTCACTTAATTTTACATTATAAACCTCCTTCCTAAAGCATCTGCTCACCAGGCCTTTCCCTACAAGTTCCTCTTGAGAGCAGCGTTCAGAAAACTTGCAAGCTCTCCTATGGTCTTTGAGGCATCAAATTAAACACAAGGCATTCCGTGCTCTCTTATCCAATTGAACACTTAGTTATCAATATATTTTTATGTATCATAGAACTATGCCCTGAAATTGGTTACGGAAATACCATAAAATGTACTTAGTTGAAAATGTTTTAAAGCCACAAAAATACTATTTTAAAGGACCAAACTGAATTATGGAATAATCTCATTCTTCTGAGGAACTTGACTCTATGTAATATGCATGATGGGTTATGGTAAAACTTTGAATGAATTTCGTTGATTGGATTTTTTTTGATAAAGCCAGATTATTTTTAAGTACTGATAAAGATGCATTTTAATCTACAGAATAAAGGTTTTCTAGCATAACTATTTGCATTGACTCTTTTTATTTACTACATAAATTCTGAATTACCATACTAAGAAAATATACAATTAATCAAAAAAATATTTATAAACATAAATCAGACTAATCTGAATTTTTAAATTAGTCATATATTCATAAAGTTAGAGAAACATGTGAATATTTTTCTTTATGTGGCTGTTGATTGTTGTTTACATATAACATTATAGTTGGATTAATTAGATCTGAAACAATTGCTCATACATGCTATGAGAAAGTATACTGATTAGAGGAAACTTTACCAACAGTCAACTTATATATGCTTTATAATTTTTAATGCATATAAATAGTTCTAAGAAGTATATGCTGGTTTGTACTCCATTATTTTGATTATTTCATATGACTATTTTGTTAAATTGGCTTTAATGATGAACCAGTATAATCTAAACTAATAAAAGCGGAATAGTAAAATTAACCGTTTCTCCGGGACGGCCACAGCCAATCAGAATGGCTGTATGCAAATTAGCCCAGCCAACATGGCGGCCGCCACTCACGGACCTGAGTAAACGTTTAGGCAGCATCCGTTGCAGCAGGAGCGAAAGCAAAACTACCTGCTCACTGGCTCCTTAGCCTTTGGCCTGAAGCAAAACACATATTTGCAACAATTAAGTGTAACAATTGTTTCATTATAGAAGCCGGGAGGTGAGGCAGAGAGGAGGCGAGGCAGAGAGGAGGCGAGGCAGAGAGGAGGCTTCGTTAGTAAAAGGCCTCGCCTTAAAGGAACAGCATCGATTATAGGAAACCTGCCTCCAGCCAGCCTTGCTGGGACGTTGGGCAATGGGAGCTGTGAGCAGCCTTAAAGCCCATCACCCAGCCTGGTCAGGCACGCCAGCAGGTGGACAACCCCCGAGGGGTCCCAGACTGTGAGAGGGCACAGGCCGGGCTGAGGGACCTTCCGAGTGCACAGAGTGGCTGCAGGGCGGGACAGTGCAGGACCCAGGACCTGTGAGTGGGAAAGAGGCGGCAGGGTTGGAGGGCAACACGAAGCGGGAAAGAAGCGGCAGGGGGTCGGCAGCCTGCTTGGTGGGCTTCCCAGGCCCCTTGCAGGGCTCCAGGAAGGGGGAAAGCAAGGTGGTGGGCTGGGGAGTGGGAAAGAGGCAGCGGGGCGGTCTCGGCCTGCTTGGCAGCTGCCCAGGCCCTTTGCGGGGCACCGGGGAGCGGGAAAGCAAGGCTGCAGGGGCCAGGGGCCTGCTTGGCAGCTCCCCAGACCCCTTGGCAGCACCGGGAAGTGGGAAAGGAAGGCAGCAGGGGACCGGTGAGTGGGAAAGAGTCAGTGGCCTGCTTGGCGGCTCCCCAGGCCCTTTGGGGGCCACTGGGGAGCGGGAAAGCAAGCTCTTGGGGGCTGGAGTCCTGCTTGGCGGCTCCCCAGACCCCTTCCGGGGATCAGGAAGCAGGAAAAGGCTGGCCTGACCACGAGGCGGGGTTTTCCCTGCTTTCTGGTGGCTGGAGGAAGATGGGCAGTAGGCAAGCTTGGGAGGCAGGCCACACCCAGCCCTGGCCACAGCTCAAAAAAGAGAACAACATGCAGGGGAGGGCAAGATTCTGAGAGATCATCATAGAGGGGGTGCCTGCTCCAAGCCTCCACGTTATGCCTGGGGGCAGGCCCCCAGCAGGTAGACACACACAGGAGGACTGCTCCGAGCCTCAGATGCAGCTGGGGGCAGGTCCCCAGTGGCCACACACACACACACACACACACAGAAGGCGCCTGGCAGACTGGGGCCATCATAGGACATCCACTGAGGGGTCCCAGACTGTGAGAGGGCACAGGCCGGACTGAGGGACTCCCTCCACCCCAAGTGCACAAATTTTTGTGCACCGGGCCCCTAGTATATAGATAATAAAGTTAAGCCTTTTTAGTCGTGCTGTTCAATTAATTCTAATAAATGCATAGTTATAAGTCTGCCACCAGTGATAGAAACACGATGGAAAGAATAAAATAAAACGAGTCAATAAATGTATAGATATCACGATTAATGTTCTGATGAAAAAACACATGTAGTGAGAGTAAATGGAAAATATACTTTCTCTCAGAAAGGAACATTTTATTGAAAGGTCAGAAATGGAAAGATACTGGCAAACATTTAAAGAACAATGACAAACTCAGGCTCCTGGTAACCAACGGTGTGTGTCAGCAGGAGGAGGCAGTCAACTCTGTGGAGTAATGGTGAGAGATTGAAAAAGATAAAAGTAGGAAACTCCCATCGAAATTGGCAAAATACAGTGCTATATATCACTGCTGTTATTGGGTAAACAAAAAAGAACAATCCCTATCAATGTGTGTTGAGGAATAAATTGGTTTGTGTGTGTGTGTGTACTGAAGAAAGAGAACCCAGACAGTTTTCCCTCAGTTTCCTGCTAAGGTCAGTGGGGAAGTGGGAAGTAGCAGCCTGTTTGGAGATTGGATATACCGGCACTCACGTTCAGGCTGGTTGGAATCACTCAGGAGGGTGGCAGTTAGTGGTGAAGGGAGAGAGGAGGAGCTTAAGGGTTCTCAGAAAATTTACCATGGATGTTGCTTTGTTGTAGGAGTAAAGTAAGATGACATTAATACAGTCAATGAGATAATTTTGCTTTACAAATATGTACCTCAAGTAGAAAATTATATATATACTAGGGGCTCGGTGCACAAAAATTTGTGCACTTGGGGGGTGGGGGTCCCTCAGCCCGGCCTGTGCCCTCTTGCAGTCTGGGACACCTCGAGGGAGATGTCCACCTGCTGGCATGCCTGGCCAGCCTGAGTGAGGGGCTGAGGGCCATTTTCAGGTTGCCCACAGCCTCTTCAGGGTTCATGCACTGGGGGGTGGGAAGGCTGGTGAGTGCAGGCCTGGATGTTTCCCACTGGAGGGCCTACGATCACACACGCCTGGTGGGCCCCCACCGCTGAGGGGACACACCTGGTGCAGAGCTGGGTGGCAAGCCAGGGGCAGACGCTGGTGCAGGATCCCTCAGTGGGGCCCTACTGCTGAGTGAACACACCAGGGGCAGCGGACTGGCTTCGGATTCTCCGCACTGTGCAGCAGACGCTCCCGCACACCTGTGGAGGCTCCTGGGGGGCGGATGAAGGTAGCGGACCCTGGACGGGTGCTCCCGCGTGCCCCTGAGGAGGCCCCCGGGACAGAGCCAGGCAGCGAACCCAGGACAGCTGCTCCTGGATGCCCTGAGGAGGCCTCCGGGGGACAAAGCCAGGCAGCAGGCTCAGGATGGCTGCTCCTGCACACCCCACAGAGGCCCCTGTGCTCCCACACACCCCGGGGAGGCCCCCAAGGGGCGGAGCCAGGCAGTGGACCTAGGATGGGCACTCCTGGATGCCCTGAGGAGGCCCCAGGCTGGACCCTCCCCCCCCGCCACTGAGCTGACACACCTGGCACAGCTATGCCAGCCGCGGAAGCTCCCAGTACAGAGCCGCCCTGCCAGCCTCCATCTTGGCTGGGTTAATTTGCATACAGCCACTCTGATTGGCTGGTGGGTGTGGCCGTTAGCAGAGGCTCAGCCAGCCTAGGCAGGCAGTTGCAACAGAAGCCTTTGGTTTGCTCTAGCTCCGTAGCTGCTGGCCTCCATCTTGGCTGGGTTAATTTGCATACAGCCACTCTGGTTGGCTGGGAGGTGTGGCTTGGCTGGTGGGCAAGGCTTGGGTGTCTCAGGTAATGGTCAATTTGCATATTACTCTTTTATATAATAGAATATATAATTTTAATGTAGATGGAAGCCCAGAGTTTTTGAAGGAAACTACATGGATTTCAAATCTAAATCTACCACAAATATCTATGTAGGATTGGACTTCTACTGAAGTACTTTACTGATCAGTGGCAGTGCATGTACATGAAGTGACATGTAATTGAGACTGAACTAATGGAAGGTGTCCTCCAGTTAGCATTGAATTTATAGTTACATAGTAATATTTCCTGTGTTTAAGACTTCGTTCACACCTTTTTAAAATTTGTGTGTGTGTGTGTGTGTGTGTATCAGAGTGGAAGGGAGAGGGAGAGAGAGATAGAAACATCAATGATGAGAGAGAATCATGGATCGGCTGGCTCCTGCACTCCCTACACTGGGGTTTGAGCCTGCAACCTAGGCACATACTGGTATGCTGACTGGGAATGAAACTGTGACCTCCTGGTTCACAGGTTTAAGCTCAACCACTGAGCCATGGGTCCGGGCTGTTCACACCTTTCTCTTAATTACTTTGGCTTGGCCATATAGAAATACTAGTAGAACCTTTACCAATACTTGAAAAACCCATAGGTAGAATGATGTATATAGCACGTCTTAGCTTTTTGGAGTGAAGCAAAAATTTCACTTGCCCCTATTATCAAGTGAAGTCTTAGGCTGGTGCCATCTGTCAAGTGTGTTAAGTGACAGTTTATAATATGCAACAAGGTCCCATATTCCATGTGCCTAAAATTTATGACCACATCAGCTGGCAGCTATGAAGCATAAGCAAACGCCCTGCACTTTGATGAAGCACTCCTCGGCACAGCCTCTGCTCTGGGAAGTAAGGAAGGAGATAAATCATACATGACTACGTTTAGAGATAGCTCTTTCTCTATATCTAAATTATTTTATATTGACTTCAGTAACCTTTTGGGATTCTTTAACGCATTCTCTTACCAACATACTCTTTTTACAGTCACACTTAGGATATAGCATTTAATGGTGTAACTCACATTAATGTTCTATCATTTTAGTCGACACATCATTATCCCTTTCTAATTACTTCTGTACAATCATACTTTAAAAATTAATTAAATTAATTATCCCTGGCTGTGTAGCTCGGGGATAGAGTGTAAGCCTGCGCGCTGAAGGGTCTGAGGTTGGATTCCCTGACAAGGGCTTGTAGCTGGGTTGCAGATTAACTCCTTGTCTCTGGTTCAGTGAGGGCAAGAGGCAACCAATTGCTGTGTCTCTCTCACATAGATGTTTCTCTCTCTCTCCCCTTCCCTGCCACTTGCTCTAAAAAAACAATGGGAGAAATATCCTTAGGTGAGGATTACTAGTAACTACAACAAAAGGAATTAAATTTATTGGGGTGGCATTAAGATAATTATATATGTTTCAAGTGTACAATTCTAATTCATAATCTGTATATTGCATTGTGTGTTCACTATCCCAAGTCAAGTGTATGAATGATCAAGATTTTCACCTGTTTGTCAGCAGTTGGTGTTGTTACTATTCTTTTAGCCATTCTGATAGGTATATAATAATTTCTTATGGTTTTAATTTGAAGTTCCTTAGCTAATGTTGCCTAACATCCTTTACTTAGATTAATTGTTGTCTTTATATCCTCTTCAGTACACTCTCAGATTTGGTCCTTTCATTTGAAAATTTTTTATTTTAAGCAATTATTGATGTGAAAGTCACATCTATATATATAAAAGCCTAAGCAATTGTCCGACTATTTGACCAGTAGCTGTGATGCACACTGACAATCAGGGAGCAGATGCTCCATGCAGGAGCTGCTGAGCTGTGGTTCTCCAGTGGTGCACTCGGAACCAGAAAGGAGAGAGCCCTATTCTAGAGTGTGTTGCCCAAGAAGCTCCCTCTCATAATCTGGGGCCCCTTGGAGAATGTTGGAGAGCTAGTTTCGACCCAGTCCCCACAGTCCATGAATCCATGCACCAGGCCTCTAGTAACATATAATTAACCATTTTAAATGCACAATTCCAGAATATTTTGTACATTCATATTATTGTGCAATCACCAGTTACGTAGTTCAAAAACATTTCTATTACTCCAAGTAGAAATGCTTACTCATTAAATAGTTATTCTCCATTTTTACTGTGTTTAATTGGATTTTAATTTGCCATTTCTAATTGGATTTTTTCACTGTTGAGTGTGAGAATTATTTGTCAGATACTTGGTTGGCAAGTAGTTCTTACCAGTCTGTGGTTTAATTTTCCACCTTTTCACAGTCTTTCATAGGGCCAAGTTGTGTTATTGCTATGAGATCTAATTGAGTTGTTTCTCCTTTCATGTATCATGCTTTTTTTGTAAATTCTCAACATATTTGTCTCCAACTGAACCTCGGGGTCCCCAGTTCATTACGAGGTTCTACAGCTTCGGCGCTGTACTAGCCCCTCTGGCCTGGGACACACATGCAGTGGGACTTGCTCCCATGACCCCTCAAGCTGAATGCTCCCACTGGCTCTTCCTCTCCAATTCAGCACCGTGTTGCATTTTAATTACAGTTTTGCTTTATGAAGATGTTTTCTTACTGTGATCACATTTTTTCATTTAATGTTTGATCTATGATGTGCTGACTCAGTAACTGAATGGAGAGTGGAATTGAGCATGACATTGCCACTTCATCTTGGCCTTAAATTCATTTGATTCATATTTTTATTAAGTATCAGCTATGAGTCATGTCAGCCTTCCAGGCACTGAATTGAACAAATGTATGGATCTCAGTTGATTACTTATCAAAAAGCCAAGATCAAGCAATAAACAAATACATTGAAATGAGATTAATGCAAAATGAAGCAGGAGATAGAGGGGGAGTTCAGGTACTATTTTGTGTAAAGGTGGTAGGACAGAATTCCCCAATAGGAGGAGCCTAAAGCAGAGGTGCCACTTATGTAAGCAGTAAACTAGGAAGTGTCTGAGAAAAGGTATTTGAGGAAGAATACACATGAAATGCAAAGGCCTCCTTGAGGAACAGCAGAGGCAGCCCCTTATCATCTCAGATACCTCATTTCTTTGAATGCAGCTTAATTTGACAACAACGTTTTTCTTAAGACTTCATTAAAAACTGAACTGTAAACTTCTTGAAACATATGTGACCTGTCCTCTTAAGTGATTCTCCTATGCTTATATGTTATTATTTGAATCCAAGATATCCCGATTGTTTTTGCCTCTGTTGTTGCACCCACCCATCCATGCAGTGTGTGAGAACCATTTTTATTTCATTCCAATTTTGATTCTTTATGCTGTGCATATATACTATACAGATATTATGGCATATCTTTGGCCAAGTGCATATTAGTTATCCTACAAAGTATCACATGTTTTAAACATTTTGCAATATGCATATACAACTATGGTAATGATGTTAGTAAATAAGAAGTAATGACTAATCTGTTGATTATTTTATTATGGAATTCAGCAGTACGTAGTGTATTTTTAAAATGTTTGCATTGGTTTTAGAGAGAGAGGAAGGGAGAGGGGGAGAGAGAGAGAGAAACGCTGATGTGAGATTGATCAGCTGCCTCCCAAATACACCTCAACCAGGGATGGAGACTGCAACTTGGGCATGTGTCCTGACCAGGAAACGAACTGGTGACCTTTTTGCACACCAGACAACACTAAAAAACTGAGCCACACCAGCTAGTGCCATAGGGTATTCTTAATCGATTTCAGATATGTCTAAGCAATTTTCAGATCCACTTTCAGGCTTGCCTTATATAATGGATTTTATTCTGAAACAATGTAGTTCTACCCAAAATGGAACACAGCATCCTGGTGAGGAACAGGGACTGTGGAGGCTCCAGGCAGAGAGCACATGATATTCCTACTTGCAAAATACAGGTAGTAACAGTGCAAATCTGATCAGATTGTTATGAAGATGAGACTAAGTAATGACTATGAAGCCCTAAAAATCATGACACAGCAAATACAACAAACATATGTGTTAAAATCTAAAAATATTCAGTATTTAATGCAGTATTATAAGTGATAATCATTTAATTAAATGTGCTAAGTCTACAGTATTTGAAAATCTATAATTCTCATGTTTTGCTCTTTACTGTGTGTGTCTGTTCTAAGTATGATGTTAAATTTAGAAATATGGCACAAATTACCCATTGGTAGACCAGGTTATTGAAATAAACACCAGAAGTAGTTTACAGAGTGATTTCTATTGGCATTTATTGTCTACTAGAGGCTCTGTGCACAAAAATTTGTGCACTCAGGGATGGGGGTCCCTCTGCCCAGCCTGTGCTCTCTCACAGTCTGGGACCCCTCGAGGTATATCCACCTGCTGGCTTAGGCCCACTCCCTGGGTGATCAGGACTAAGATGGCAGTCAGACATCCCTCTGGCAGCCTGGGAGCCCTCAGGGGATGTCCACTTGCCAGTGGGGAGCAGGCCATCTTTAGCACTGCAGTCGGACATCCTTAGAACTACTAAGGTGGCAGGAGAAGCTCCCACAACCACCGCTGTACTGGCAACCTTCTGGCTTGTGGCTGAGCAGAGCTCCCCCCTGTGGGAGTGCACTGACCACCAGGGGAAGCTCCTGTATTGAGCATCTGCCCTTTGGTGGTCAGTGTGTTTCATAGTTACCAGTCATTCCCAGTGGTTCTGCTGTTAGGGTCAATTTGCATATTACCCTTTTATTATATAGGATTATATAGGATAGAGGCCTGGTGCATGGGTGGGGGCTGGCCGGTTTGCCCTGAAGGGTGTCCTGGATTGGGGTGGAGTTCCTGCTGGGGTGCCTGGCCAGCCTGGGTGAGGGGCTGATGGCTGTTTGCAGGCTGGCCACAGCCCCTTCAGGGTAAGGGTCCCCCCCTGGAGTGCCTGGCCAGCCTAGGTGAGGGGCTGATGGCTGTTTGCAGCGAGGCTGGCTGGAAACTGGTATCTGGAATTTATTCAACTTCTAAAATTGAAACTTTGTTTCTTTAACTGGAGCCCAGGTCAGGTTGCCCCTGACAACCCAGGCTCCCAGTGCTTCCTTGAGCCCAAGCCTGGAAGTAGATATCGAGGTTTGTTTATCTTCTATAATTGAAACTTTGTAGCCTTGAGTAGAGCTCAGGGCCTGCAGTGCCCTGGTTTCCTCCATTGCCTGGGGCAACTCCAGCTCTGTGGCTGCTGCCATCTTAGTTGAGTTAATTTGCATATTTGCTCCTGATTGGCTGGTGGGTATGGTTGGTGGACATGGCTTGTGGGTGTAAAGGAGTGAGGGTCAGTTTGCATATTATTCTTTTATTAGATTAGATAACATGATCAAAGGACTATGGTGCTGTCTGTAGAGTGAACCCAAAGGACTTATTTATTATGATGGATTATCTCATTGTGTCTAAGAAACATCTTTAAATTTGTTACCATAAATACATACTCTTTTAGTTAAGTCATGTATGATGAATTTGTCCAAATCAGTGCCTTAAATGATATATTTGCACATAAATTAAATGATTCTCACTTCTCTTTTCTTAGAACAAAGCAGAGGTGCCTTAGGGAAGGAGTAATGCACTGTACTCTTCTATAGTTAATCTATACTACTTGGTATAACCAAGGTTATAATACTGACTAGCTGGGTGACCTAACCCACTTTAATATCCCTGATTCCGTTTCTTCAAAGTAATAGTGAAAACGTTGGTCCAGATTTCTAAGGGATTCCTTCCAACTCAGAATAGCAAACATCTAGGAGAGAATGAGATTTGCCAAACCAATTTAACGTGGTTATAAAATAGCAGTACATTATTTCATATCTAAAATTTTGAATAAGAACCAAATAATTTATAACTTTAATGAGTAGTACTAAAAACTCTTAAATTATTTAATTAGCACATAGTTTTATGGTAGCAAATATTTTATAAAGTTAATTCCGGAGCCAAAGATTGATTATATCAGGTTATGAGAAAAAGAATAGATCTTAATATCTGATATTTAGAGTTTCACCTAAGTCAATTAACTTGTTTAATAGAATTTTTTTAGAGCAGTTTTAGGTTCACAGCAAAATTAAGCAGAAGGTTCAGGGATTTCCCATATACCTCCTTTCCCTACACATGCAAAGCCTTCCCCTTTATCAGCGTCATTCGCCAGAATGGTAGATTTTTTATTAACAATGAATCTATGTTGACACATCACAATCACCCGAAGTCCATAATTTACCTTAGAGCTTACTCTCAGTGTTGTACATTCTGTGGGTTTGTGCAAGCACATATATCCATCATTATAATATGCAGAATAGTTTTACTTCCCTGAAAATCCCCACTGCTCTGCCTTTTTGTGTCTTTCCCACCCCTGGGAAACACTGGTCTTTTTTGTCATCATTATAGTTTTGCCTTTATCAGAATGTCGGTTGGAATCACACAGCGTATAGTTTTAATAGCATGGCGACTTTCACACAGTAAACACGTTTCACTTTCTCCACATCCATTCATAACTTGGTAGAGAACTTTGCTGGGGTCTTGTTCTTAAGATTTTAGCTTCCAATGAAGCAACTGCATTGACCTATTTCCAACTGCAGGGATGTTCAGATGAACCTTGAGAAGAAGAACAACCAGCAGAGCAAGCTCATTTTCCTTCTCGGCATCCACCGTGATGAATTCTTAGATATTCACTTATGGGATCATCTGATTCAGTCTAGTCTTTAACCCTAGAATATAAACACCATGGGCACAGGTGACATACTTTCATACCACTGCATTTCATGTAAGCAGTGAAATGCTTAACTCTTTGAAGGAATGCAATGACATATAACAAGTGTCTGTCGGGTGGAAATTGTGCTGTGTGTGCTCAGAATACAGCAGAAATAGGTTAATTGGAAACCTCAGCAAAGCCTGCACAAAGGAGCACACAGTGCAAGGGGCCTGGGAGAGCTCAGGGTGCAGGGACGGAGCAGAGAACTTTCCCGATTGAGCAAGAAGTGTGGTCAAGGGTGTGGATAACAGGAAAGTATGGGACCAAGTAGGAAACATGACATAAAGTTGTTTTCAGTGATTGTTCAAAAGAAGAGATTTTTACTGTTTCTTATTTTATGTTCATAAGAAACTTAAGGGTGACACATGACAGAATTTAGAGGTAAGCTTTAGTTCTGATGAATATTTCCATGCATATAATAGTAAACTTGTCTATATTTTTACAGCCATGATATGTCTTTAAAGAACTTTATTCTGTTAATTCATTTCTCTATTTAAACATCTTACACTCACTAGACTAAATACTACAATGACTGTTTTTCCGCCATAATAAGTGCTGTTAAAATATCGCAACTACAATTATTCAAGGACACACACATCAAACATTTAGACAGTAAAAGTGGAATAGTCAGTAATGATGGTATCTCTGAGTACTAATCAATGCACAGCCACACCTTCCTCTCACAGTTGTGAAATATGCTCTTAATAAAATTATGTATTAATAATTTCTCAAGAAAATTATTGGATAGTAAGTAGTGTTCAGTTATAAAATACTTAGAATTTTTGACCAAAATTTTATGTTAATGTAAGCAAAAAAGTCAGCTTACTATGAAGTTTTACAATTCTTTCTGAAAATTATATAGTTGATTTATGAAAAAATTAATATGGAATTATTTTATAATAAATTATGTTGTAATAACTTTTCTCAATTTTTTTAATTTTCTCTTGCATATCTTCTCTAACATAAATCACACATTGAAAAATTAGAATCAGCTTAAAGGATAGTGAAAATGATAAAGGAAAAAGGCCTATAACCTAATAAAGAAAATTAAGAGTATTTAATATGTATGGCTAGGAGATATGATGACAAATCGGGGGATAGGATAACTATGTATAAATACTTGCGTTAGTAAAGAAAAGACAGGGAAGATTAATTTAAGCTGGCTAAGGTCTTAGAACAAGGAATAATGATCTGAATTTTGAAAAAGATAAAAATTTAAGTATAATGAAGAATGTTTCTGTCATTGAGTACAATTAGAAAGAAGAATATTCTTCCCTGTAGACATAAGCACTAGAGATGATCAAAAACAGACAAGAGAAAAACCTCTGGGGACCTAATAGATAGGAAAACACTTTGCAATGTTCTATCCCTGCCTGCGTAGGACTCTGTTCTATAATATATCCTTCATCACTTGACAAAGAAGTGAATGATCCATGAAATGGGAGTTCTTATTTCAGTAGATAGTCATTCCACAGACTTTGCAAAGCTCTGTGGTTGTGTCCAAAACTCCCCTAACCTCTCTAGGCACCATATTCCCCAGCTAACTGCTATTTTCTACCAAAATATCCTTTCTGTTCTCTACTAGTATTTTCTTTCATGTGAGTGATTAATAAAGGGCTACTTGATAAAAGCAACTGAGTGTTCAAGTTCTTTTAGTTCACTTTGTCATAGTTTTATCTACGCATCTGTCCACCTACCTACTTACCCGCCCATTCCTGTTTCTCAGTAAATATTCGATTATTCCCCTGGTTGAAAAAGGTCATGCTATAATGCATGATGGAGTGTAGGTACAAGTAAACAATGATTTCTTTCAAATTATTTATCACCAGATCTCCATAGAATGTCATTATGGCTAATAGAGTAAAGTGAATAACATATATGAAGTGAGCACCGTCAATGTTTTAAAAATATTAATCTTATAATGGTGTGATGGTTGAAATAATGAAACACTCAATGCTAAGAGTTAAGCTTCCTATAAGGATCCAGGATAAGAAGGTGATAAAAGCAGGAATGAGAGTGCTAGCAATGGAAAGAGTAAAATCAGAATTTCAGATGTGTTGTAAGGGGAGAAGCCAGAGAAATATGGGTTAAATTATGTTTAGGAGATCTGCAACAAAAGAGTGAAAGAGAGCTTCAGGTTTAGACTTGTTAACTGGTTAGAATCGCTACAATCATATAGGAATAGGAGATTGAGTGGGGAGATGAATATGTCTGTTTTAATATTTGAATATTTGTGTTGATTATATACAGATTGAGTTAGTTGGATATAGGCATGCAGAATATTGTTTAAACATTTATTTGATTTTTGTCTCTAAGTAAATTTTAAATTATTGAAATTAATTTCAACATTTCTCTAGTTCTTTATTACAAATGAGCATAAACCATTGTATTTATTTTTGTTTGTATAAAAGAACCACATTATTCATATACACACACACACACACACACACACACACTCTAATAAAAGAGTAATATTGAAATTGACCGTTTCTATGGGACGCCTAAGCCACACCCACCAGACAATCAGAGCTGCTGTATGCAAATTAACCCAGCCAAGATGGAGGCTGGCAGTCACGGAGCTGGAGTAAGCAGGAGGCTTCCGTTGCACCAGGAGTAAACTGTCTGCCGGCTGGCTGGGCTTTTCCAGGCTCCAGGCAACATATTTGCAACATTGTTTCAATTATAGAAGCCTCAGAGCTGAAGCAAACAGCAGGCTTCCGTTGCACCAGCGATGGAGGTAACTGCCTGCCTAGGCAACATTCTTTCAATTATAGAAGCCATGGAGCTGAAACAGACAGGAGGCTTCGTTACCTGCCTAGACCTTGGCTTAAAGGAACAGTGTATCAATTATAGAAGATAAATAAACCCCAGAAACCTGCTTCCAGCCAGCCTTGCTGGGACGTTGGATCAATGGGAGCTGTGGGTAGCCTGAAAGCCCGAAAACAGCCCTCAGGCCTGCACCCAAGCTGGCTACACCCCACTGGGGTGAGGGTTCCCGCTGGGGGGCTTGGCCAGCCTGCAAACAGCCATCAGCCCCTCACCCAGGCTGACCAGGCATGCCACCAGGCAGACATCCCCAGAGAGATCCCAAACTGCGAGAGGGCACAGGCCAGGCTGAGGGACCTCCTGAGTGCACAGATTTTTGTGCACCAGGCCCCTAGTGTGTGTGTGTATGTGTGTGTATATATATATATGTTTGCGTATGTATGTATGTGTATAACTCTTTTACGTATATAATATAATATTGAACTTTTCTATGATATCTATATATATAAAAGTTTAAGCGATCATTATAACCGAATGACCAGAACAACTGGTCGACTGGTCATTATGACACACACTGATCACCAGGGGGCAGACTTTCAATTCAGGAGCTGCCCCATGGTGGTCAGTGTGCTCCCACAGCCAACCTCCTATGGCTAGCAGGCAGCGTCATGTCCAGCAGCAGTTCCTTCCACACTGGCCAGACAACAGTCTCTTCCTCTCCCAACCCCATCTGAGGCCTTCAACCCAGGCTAGGTCAGGGAACTGGGGGTGGGTGGCGGCAGATGTGGCTCCTTTCCCTGGGGGGCCAAGGGCCAGCTCCCTCCTTGGGGCCCACAGCCAACCTCCTGAGTCCTGTCTCTCCCCACCTAGCCAGCTGTCCACGATTGGCCCATGGTCCCTCCTCCTGTCCTGTGCCTTGTCCCTCCCCCTGATCACCCTGGCCCTGATTGCCAGCCAGGCCTAGGGACCCGACTTGTGCAGAATTCGTACACCAGGCCTCTTGTATATTTATAATAGAAAAATCATAACATGCTACCAGACTAAAACAGATCTTAAATTGTTTTACTGCTTTAAAAATTCCGTTGTGCTATCCAGCCTGTTAGATACTATTAGTTTTTTAAGAACCCTAAACTATCCTTCAGTTTCAGAGGTTAAACTACTTCAGAAAACCCTGGTTTAAAACTCCTTTACAGGTTCAATTACTCAGGACTCGGTTCAGCATGTTGATTGTGGGTTCACATCATCACACCTTCTGTTTGGGCATCGCTGCTTTTGTCTGTACTCGGGCATATTCTCCCTCTTGGCATGCCTTCACCTCATCTGGACTCCCAGACACTTGTGGTGCCCTCTTAGAAACTGTTAAACATCTTCTCCTTTTCTCGTTTCTCCTCTTTTCCTACAGTTGAAGAGAAATAAAGGGGAGGAAGAAAAACCATTAGACATTCATCTCCTCTATGGTAATGTAAGCTGGGCCACACACTACACTTGCTTTCTGCCTCTGACAACTCCCACATCATTATTACCATGATTGTCATTGCCACATGTCTTTTTTATTTTGTTGAAAAGACCACCTTTATTTTATGGACTTTGTTTTACTAACTTTCTCTCCTTAAACTAATTTTTATACAATCCTTTCAGATGCATGTTTCTTTTTATTGAGACATTTAAAACAATTTTAACAATTAGAAATAAGTCTAGCCCTCACATTAAACAACATACTAATAAGCAAAGAAATGGTATATTTTTAATTTAATTTTTAATTGAAATAATCACAAATATACCCGAGGACATCATGTTGGACAAATAAATTAATACACTGAATGCGGAAGGTATCACGAGTTTTCACTTCTTTGAATGTTATTAATCTGTCGCCATATTCTTCAAAGCACAGCTACATTGCTTTGTACTTAGTAAGGTGAACATGTGCGTACGCCATGAATTATTCAGCAGTTTGTATAGCGTTTAATATTCTGAGCTAAATAAGAAGATATGTATACATACAGACACAGAAACACACCTCAGTGCATTTGTGCAGTCTGGCGAGTGGTTTCAATTCCACGGCATTGTTCCATATCTACTGCATCAGCAGTTAAAAAAAAAAAGCTGTCATTCAAAGGATTATCTTAATAAACCTTGGAAAATCCGATAGAAGCTAAATTCATGAACATTTTGTGATAAATACTTTTAGAATGAATGTATTAAGAAATTAAAGATTCATATCAGATACTGATAAAAGTGAAGCAAAGTCAGTCACCGTCATGTTTAATAAGAAAGCGAAAAGGTTATCTGTGTAGCAGTCATGGGTGAGATTTGTTTGTTTGTTTTTCCTAAAAGAAGAGCCCACAATTATTGCGGGTAGCAAATGTTCATATGTTTTCAAGTATTTTTCCTTTGCTCGGCTACTATAATATTTCCTCAGCTTGCTCTTTGAGAAATTCTTAAAATAACTTTTAAGCTCACAGGTAATTTATGAGACTTCATTATGTTTTGTTTTGTTTTTTTTACTCCATTCATTAAACTTTTGATTTGAAGAAGAAATATTAATAGTAGCATAGCTTCATATATCCTTTATCAAGGAAACATGTTTTGGGGGTTAAATGATTGAAGAAAATAGACTTACATATAGTCTTCCGATTATGGAGAGACAGTGTAAAAGAAGAAAAGGCAAAATATGTTCTCCCAAGCCTTTCAATATTTAAAATTTCAAAATCCTTTAGAAAAAGGCATTTGGAATTTTAAAACTTACTCACTGTTCTAAATATTTAAACACTGTAAGTGCAAGGAAGTATCCAGATAAAAATTATAACTCTCTGTCAGTGAGAGAAAATTTAATATGTGTGATGCGAGAAAACACTGGTTACATTTGTTAAATTCCTGGTAAATTATAAGTAGAAAACAAAATATAATTATAAAGCAGTTTTGGATAGGAGCATAGTTATATAAGCTGTTTGGCACCACCTGTAATAAATGTGAGGGCTGGGGTGAAATAGGCCTTGATTCAAATCTTTCTCTCACATTTTTCACTCCATGAATTCATACATATTGCACATATCTAAAAAATGCAGCTTCTCCTTCTGCAAAACACAGGATATTGTATCCAGTTTTTGGACCCGGCACACATTTCAGGCAACAGTTGAGATGTTCAAAGTAAGTTTCTCTAATCATCTGTAGGGACGGTTATTTTATACTATAATCTCCCAGTACTCTGGATATTAGACATTGCCTATTAAAAAAACCAATGCTTCACACTGCATCTCTTCTGCGAAGATTATACCTAAGTTCTCAGGGTCTGGGGCCGCCAGTCCTGGGAGAGGGCATCAGGCTGGTCTTTGCTGTGGCTCTTTTGCAGGACAGATAGGCAGAGGCCCCGAAAAGCTCCAGGATCCTGATACAACAACACTGTCACTGAAGGCGGTACACATCCACCATCCGGAGATGAGCAGGAAGGAGCTCCGAAATCTTCTTAGCTAGTTTCCTGCTCCTCCCTTCCAGCAACATTCCTAGGACTACCACCACATTCTGCCTTGGGGTCTCCAGATTGAGCTGATTTACCCTTTAACTATCCATGTGTTTGTTTGTTGTGTTTTGTTTTATTGTTGACTAAAGGCCCAGTGCACAGAAATCGCTGGCTTCACAGAGCACAGGCCTCTGTGATCACCGGCTCTGATCCTGCCCCCTGATATCGCCAGCTCTGCCCTTGCCCCACTACAGCCTCTGGCCAAGGCTGCAGGCCTGGGCAGGGAACCTCCAGACCCCTGCAATTGGCAGCTCCACCCCCACCCCTCTGTGCGGAGTCCAGGTCCCTGTGATCTCCGGCCTTGCCCCTGCCAAGGCCTGAGGCCTCTGGCCCAGGCCTTACGCCTGGGTAGGGCACACTCATACCCCTATGTTCACCAGCTCTGCCCCTAGCCATGCCTGAGGCCTCCGGCGAAAGCTTCTGGCCTGGGCAGGCGACCCCAGCCCCCTCTGATCGCCTGTTCTACCCCTTGGGCCCCCTGCCTCCCCCACCACCTGCCTGGTTAACAGGCCTGAGCACTTCAGCGGTGGGGCTGAGCTTGACTGGGTGCCATCATCTTGTGGCCATGGGGGAAGCCATCTTGTCGCTATGGGGGTGGCCATCTTTGTGATGGAGTTATGCCTAATTTGCATAGTATTGTCTTATTAGATAGGATAGTATTACAGATATCTCCCATCTCCCTCCTTTTCCCTCCTCCTCCCAGCCCCTATGCACTCCCCCCAAGTCTTCACTACCGTATTGCTCATGTCCATGGTCTGTGCATATCCTATATAATAAAAGGCTAATATGGAAATAGACCAGACGGTGGAACAACCGAACCACAGAACCAGTCACTATGACTTGCACTGACTGCCAGCGTACATCATAGCGACTGGCAGGCATTGGCAGCAGGCGGCAGAGTGTGGAACATGGCAAGTGTACCATGGCGGGATAGCAGAGCAGGTGAGTGGGGGGGTGCCAGACCAAGGCGGGGCACCCATTGCTGTCATCAGTACAAGCCTCTGGTGGTTACTGAAAGTTCTTCGATCCTGCCCAGCATTTGCACCTGCTGCCATTGCCATCCCCGCTCTCACCTGCTGCTGGCGCTGGCCCCAATCACTCCATGCCATCATCATATGAGAGTGGCAGCAGCAGACAGGGACTATGAGTTGCAATGGGAGGGTCCAGGGGGAGTGCAGAGGATGAGCCGAGACCCTCCCCTGTGCCCACTGCAGCCTCTCGGGCCACAGTTCCTTTCAAGGTGCACAAATTCATGCACTGGGCCCCTAGTAAGTATATAAATTCTTCGGTTTATCTCTTCTTGTCCCCCCCAACCTCACATGGAGGTATGTCAGTCTGTTCCAAGCCTCCCTGCTTTGGGTCTTATTTTGTGGGTCAGTTCATTTTGTTTACCTTTGGATTGGGTTCCCTGAAAGCAGACTCCCACAGTGAGTTGGGTGCAGAAGGGAATTGTCCTTGGGGTGCTCATACCTGTAACGTACCTGTAAGGAAGTGCCAAGGTAGGTGGGCAGAGGAACTAGCCGATCTGTAGTGTGATGGCAACTGACTCTCGAGGGAACTCTGCGTCTGGGATGGACTTTCACAGTTGCCCCAGTTGAGACAGTGAGGTGGGTATCGTTGCCTTGGCTGGTCATCAGCCATGTGCTGCCCTGGGGGAGGGGTGCAACTCTTGGAGAGGCAGTTCTGTGCAACTGGGGACTAGCCTAGTGAGGTATGCAGAGGTATGCTATCAGGAGCCGAGGTTTCTCACAGCTGGAAGGGTAGGTGCCTTGGCTATTTAGGCAGCACCCAAAGGACACACTAGTTGATCCATTCAGATTCACTTATTTCTTGGAGTAATTTGTTCCACGGAGGAAAAACTTCTCCCAGATCCAGTTGTTCTTGCTCCTTAGAAATGTATGAGAAAAGGGTGAATGCCCAATTAGTGTCTGTTTTACCATTGTTATTAAGTCACCATCTAGAATACTGTCTGCAGCATGATAAGTATTCCATGTGTATTTGTTGAATGAATGAGTGAGTGAGTGAGTGAGTGAGTGAGTGAGTGAATTAATACACAGGCGAATTTGCTGAGATATGTCTGTTTATGTTGGGTCATTGCTAGTCAATTTTCCAGGGCCACTGTACTAGTTTCTTTATCCCAACTGTAGGACCCTCAGGTGTCTTGGCTGTTCTGGAACCCTCCTGTTGTACCTACACCCCTCTGACTAGGCAGGTCTAGGAGTTGATTCGAAATACCCCCCCCCATGCATGTGGGCTGTCTCTTGCACCTGCATCCTGCTGGTTTGTGGCTTCTCTCCATGGGGGGGGGGTCTGTTTCCCCTCATCTTCCTGTCTGCCTATGCCCCCTGCCTTACCTCTGCCTCTACTCCCTGCTGTGGGTCCTTTATCAAGTGTTCTTGATTTGTTCTTGATCTAGTGTAGTGTCAAGATGTTAGCAGTAGAAAAGCTACAGTTTTGAATGTGAAGTGCTTTATTCTGTTCTGCGTCTCATCTCTCCCTTGGCTGAGGCCATGCGTGCCACTGAATAAATGGGGGGGGCGGTGACAGGATTTAAAGACACACAAAAAGGAGAGACCGCAGCATCCATCAAAATATCATCCCAGGATGCTCTTTATCAAGTCGCTTTTAGATCCATATAACATAACCCATTGAAGGGGCTGGGTTTCTCGCAGTAGTGGTAACACTAGGAGGATTTAAATCCTCCCGTAAAATAGAAAACCGCAGGAAGAACAATGACACTGCAATAACTTTTCCTTCTGTAGTTATGATATCTGCTAAGTTAAAAACAGACTTAGGAAAGCAGGAAAGAAACCATTCTGAGCAGGAGGGAACATGAACAAGTTTTATAAAAAGACTGTACATTTAAGATGGAAAAAGTCTGGAAATTTACTAAAGTCGAAAACTTCAAAATTCCATTAGTAAAGCAAAGATTTAAGTTAAATGCCTTGTAAATATTCTCTATACACCTAAAGTGGCAAAAAATGTCATAAGTATATTTAAAGAGAAATACATGTAGATCTTTATTGATTTAATCACTATTCTAGTGTCGTACAGTTTCTGATTTTAATTCATCTCTGAAGGGATACCCATGAAATTGCAGGTTTGAGATAAGGTAGATGTTAACGTATGAAAAATTACACACGTCGTGTCCTATATCATTATTAATTGGGTGTTTCTGCAGCAGCCAAACCAGGATTCCTTGTTGGAATGGAACACCACAGTGCCATTTAGCCAGTTATGTCTTCCAAGGGATGGAATTCCTTATGAGGGAGAGCCTAGTGTACATCATCCATTGCCTAATTCATGTAAAGCTGGGCACGGAATTTAAACGTACGGCCAGCTTTGCAAGTTTAAGTAGGATAAGCATGCCAAGCATTGAAAACATATATTTATAATATAATACTTATACCTGATAAATTCCTAAAAAATTATGGTTAAAATCAGGAACTTATTAATTTTTATTAATAATATCTAATTAATAAATTATATATTTAATTTAAAATACATTAAATGTATGTATATATAGACATTATATACATTGTACATAATATATTATACAACACACTGATGAGAAATATTAAAGAAAACTTTGCTTAGGAAAAGATCTGCATAAAGGGATGGAGGGCATAATTATTGTTTTGGAGTAGAGGCTGGTAGCTTAAAAGAATTTAATGCAGTTTGCAAATGTACCTGGATTCTATTGTGCAGTTAACTCATGGCAAGGGTAATAAATCAATATAAAATATGTATTATTTTATTTAATTGTTATTAAGTAGAGAAAATATGAATAAAATGTTACTATCTTCCAGATCTTAAAAAATGTAATTATAGTAATCTCACCATTATAAATGGATTAGCTGACAATCTCATCCAAGTAAACAGAACAAGGAAATAAAAGCACAGGTCTGTTTATGTAGTTGTTAGTGCTCATATCCCAAGAACATATAAAAAATATACTAGGAAACAGCTTCTTTTAGTTGAACATGTGCAGTTTAGAATAGAGTTCATATTAACTCAGTAAATACAGTGTATACTGAAAAAGTGTACACTAATTATTATAAAAATGTATACTAACACTAATGGAATTAATTTTGAATCATCATTAATTCCAATGTGTTAAATCTGAAGAGAAAGAAACATTAATGGAGCTATGAGCTGTTAAAGTGTGTATACATTTTGGGGGCACCCTGTATTTATGGAGTATATTCTGTTTTAGACTTTAGAGACTGTATAAGACGCCCCCCACTTTTCCAACCCAAAATCAATAGTTTTAATATTTTGCTGGTTTTCCTCTTAAGGCCTTTTTCTTTTTTGGCACCTTGAGGAGTTGTTCTTCCTGTTTTCCCCACTGTCTGATCATACTCTCAGGGGGAGGAAGAAGGTCCACTCTCTGCAGCTCTATTTCCCTGCTCTTTTCCAGAGCTGATTACAGCCAAGTTGAATTTTACAGAGTAAGACAATTGCTTACCAGTATTTATCTTTTTGTTTTTTGACATCTTTATGGGCTCAAACACTCTGGTCCCTGTTGCGTCTGGGCACTCTCTCACCTCTACCTCCAATCATGACATCAGCTGACATCAGTCACAATAGCCTCCTGATTGGAGGAAGCCTGTTTGACAAGGTGTGGACTACTATACACCTGTGTGGCTCTCTCCCCAGTCTAACGATTTTAGAAAAAATAGCGTCTTATACACGGAAAAATACGGTACTCGCACTGCGTTTCCAGTCATATTTACTGTCCCATTTAAATCTTAGAAGAACTCTCTGATGTCATGATATCACAGCTAACTAACCACAGGAAACAAGGTGAACTCTGATCCGGCTGCCTTGAGAGTTCATTCCCTCTCCCACTTCCTTTGTGCAATCTAGGAGATGCACTTTCTGTGGTCTTTGTCCTTGTGGCTATCCAGTGAGAGTAAGCCACGTGACTAGCATGAGGGAGTGAGTGAGTGAGGGAATGAATGCAGAGAAAGTGAAGCAAAGCATGTTATAACACTTGATGTGAGAGAATAATAGGAGGAAGAGGGCTCAGAAAAAAGTTTAAAAATTAGAGAAAGAACAGCTAAGAATACTTTTATAGAAGCAAAACAGGAAAAGCTTAAAAATGGAGATTGTTGGATGTCAAAAGCTACAAAAAAAGCTGATGAGAGTTAGATGGGAAATTAATGTTACATATCAATCAGCAGGGAGTTCTCAGTTTGATATAAAACTTGTAATTCTAATCATAATAGAAGATCATAAAGGGAAAATGGTAAAATCACAAATGTTACATCCTTAGAATTACCATAAGACTAGAGTTTCTATCTTTATATCTAAATGTGATAACGGAGTTTAATCATAAGTGCATTTTTGAGCATTGCAATGCCAGTGAATAAAGAATCATTGTTCTGATTAAAGTTTAAAAACCTGTCATCTCAGTGTAGAAACTCACCTGACATGTAGGGCCTCCAGAAATTAAGCAGAGATGCCATAATATGGACAGCACAATTCCAGAAGAGGGCTTATGTTTTTAAAAATGTATCCCATGAAAAACTAGTTCCCTGAGAGTCTCATAACTAATCTTTTTTTTTAATGCCTGTGATCACTAAAATATGGGAGAACTGTTAAGTTAGGCTGGATAGGTATTTTGTCTGAAACGTAAAATTTCCCTTATGCTAATGTGTTGTTTCCCAAACTTATTTGTCTATAGCACCTTCTCATTGAAAATTACACAGGGCAACATAACACGGAAGTACAGGATGGAAAGTATCAAACACAAAAGGAGGTAGCAGGAAACACAAGCCTCATGAAGGGGATCAGAGAGGTAGCTTGTGAATTTGGAGGGAACTAGGGTCACAATGTACAATTTGCACACATACATATATACATACATACACAAATAAGTGAAAAAGAAAACCCTTAAAATTATATTTTGATGCAATTACAAATTACGTTCAGAATGATCTGCTAATATGTGAGTGTATGTCTTTAAAAAAGCATCCACATCAAACATTAAATATTCTGAGAAATACTTCAGAATGATTATAGAGCAAAATGTGAATTATTAAGGAAATATATTATTTACATAAAGATTTTGCACCTAATAGTATACATCCTAGAAGGATGTTCTTAGTTTGTCTGTGAGGAAAGGAGGAAGGGAAGGAGGGAGGGAGGGAGGGAGGGAGGGAGGGAGGGAGGGAGGAAGGAAGGAAGGAAGGAAAGGAAGGAAGGAAGGAAGGAAGGAAGGAAGGAAGGAAGGAAGGAAGGAAGGAAGGAAGGAAAGAAGGAAGGAAGGAAGGAAGGAAGGAAAAAGCTAAAAGATAGCACTCATTTTGTGGGGAAGGATGGTGGGTTCCTATTGCATTAATGCTTTGCATTACCTTTGTGACCATTTCTCTTTGGGGAATATTGTTGGACTGTGTTACCAGCAGGGACCAGACAGCTAAGTTTCTAATAGGCTTCTGTCAGTAAAAAGCTCACAAGAATTTGGTTGCTTGATCTCATGCTTTTTGTTTTTTATTCAACTATAAAGGAAATTAAGTGGACTGTCTATCCCATTTCCCTCCTGGGTACAGGTTGCTATAATATTTGTGTTTGATAAAAGACTATCTTTCATAAGGACCTGGTATCCAATTTATCAAACAGTATATTTTGCAATTCTCAGCTCAAACATATATCAGAGAGTGAACAGGTTTGAAATAAAATAAAATGACACAAAAGGGAAAAGAGCAGACTGACTCAGATAGAAAATGACTTTAAAAACAAGATCCATCTCAGTTATATATGTTACTCTTCTATTTACTTACCGATATAAACATCCCTGGTACCCTGCATTTTCATCTTATATTTCACATCCACGATAGATAACATTCCACTGAGAATGATAACAATGATTTTCTTTTACAAGTATGGAGTCAAACACTGACAGTTTCTAGGTTATTCTACTGTAAAAATGTATGATTGGAGACTAGATCATAGACAATATATGGTTACCGAATTCAAAGATATATCTATCTGTCTATCTATATATATATAGATAGATAGATAGATAGATATATCTTTGAAGATATATCTTTGAGTATCTTAGATATATAGACAAAGACATGAAATGAATTTAGTTTAATAAATAAGGATTTTGAAAAAATACTGAATTATCCACTTATAAACTGGATTATTATTTTATTATATAAGTTTGTTCTTCATGTTGATTCTCAGTGAGCAACAATGAACATGAAAAAGGCATAGAGTCATTTAATGCCTAGACAAGAACACATCCACATTGACATATCAGCAAAGTTTAGTGGTGTGAATACATTCGTATCTACCTGTGTAGGACACTTTGCTAGATGAAGAGCATATATATGTGAGTCTGGTATACACCTGAAAATCCAGCAGGCAATGGGGACATGGACATAAATGACTTCCGGCAGAAAACATCAGTACATGTGCATGACAGTGAGCTTGAGGAGGCAGAAGGGGAGGGTTGACATAGTGTTCAGCGTATGCCAGGCATTCTCCAATCTGCTTCCCATGCATCCACTTAGTTAATGGTCTGAACACTAGAAGATCAGTAACTACTATGGCCCTGCTTTACAGAGGAGGGAAGTGTGCCTTTGAAAGAAAATATCATTCCTACACAATATTACTGATACTCAGTGGTGGAGCCAGGAACCTACCTTTGGTTTATGTCCTCAAGGTTCTATAATGCATGCCATCATGGTATAGACTAGAGGCCCGGTGCATGAATTTGTGCACTGGTGGGGTCCAGCTGGCCTGCCCTGATGGGCCCTGCTAGGGGGTGTGGCCAGCCAGAGTGAGGGGCTGCAGGCGATTTTCTGGCTGGCCCCACCCCCAATCAGGGTGGGGGGGGGCCCCGATGGGGAACGGGGCTGGCCGGGGTGAGGGACCATGGTCATTCTGGTCATTCTGCCATTTGGTCACTGGCCGTTTATTATATAGGATGCTCAGTAACCTTCTTGAAGGCATGAGAGAAATATAGCTTTACCAAGCAGGTGAAGAAAGGCTTGAGTGGTAGACTAAGTTGCTTGGAAAGTTGGAAAGGAAGAAGAGGATGTATGCTTCTAATTACTTTATGGGGACAGATGGTTGCAGAGGGCAGAGAAAGGAAAAGTATAATAGTGATTCTAATAATCCATGTTTGGAAAATTAGTTGCTGTGATGCCATTAATGGGTAAATGAAAAGAAGAGCAAGATTGATAGAGAAAGTGGCTTTCTAAAGAACAATATTTTTATTTATTTTAGAGAGGAAAGGAGAAGGAGAAAGAGAGAAAAACATCAATGATGAGAGACAATCATTGATTGGCTTCCTCATGCAAGCCTCATACTGCGGATTGAGCCCACAACCCAGGCATGTGTCCTGACCAGGAATTGAACCTTGATCTTCTGGTTCATAGGTCCACACTCAATCACTGGCTTTTGTTTTTAATGAATTAAGTTTGGGGTTGAGGAGAAGTGGCTATGAAATCCTAAGAGCCATTGTGAGAGAAACACTGACCTAATAGCAAATTATTCAATGACATTTGAGAGGAACAGAGAGTGAAATATCACACAGGGGCCTCACTAAATATTAACTTGACTCCTTATCTCCTTGAGTGACTGGCTAGAGAGTGAGAAATTTAAAAAAAAATCACAGTAAATATCTGCCATCTGTGCTTTTTCACCAGCCTGCTTATCTTAAAAATTAGTATTATTTCTAATGAACACTTCAGTGTCATTATTTCAGAAATGTGAATGTCAGAAATTATCATCAGGTCTAAAGTTATTGCCCTCTCTTAGGGCTTCATTAGGCAAATTTAAAATGAATAAAATTTACTGTGATTAATAACATTTATGGAGTTTCTCAAGAAGACGTTTATGGTTTACTATTATTTATAGGGAAGTAAGCAAAAATTGCTCCTAGCTGTGTTTTGTGGGTTGCAATATTATATCTGGATGCAAATAAAAATAGGAGGGCTATAAATTTAGCTTGCGGGATATAATTTAACTAAGGAGTTGTTAATATATTCAGTCATATTAATTATTAGCAGAAGAGAAAATATAATGTTGATTTTATACTTTGGAAATATGTCCTGTTACCCAAAGTGTCTTCCCCTCATTACGTAATTAGAAGCGCATCAATCAACTAAACAAGGTTATATCCAATATCACTTAGTTCATATAATTTGGCACACTGGCTGTTTTTTTCTGAAACATTCATAACATAATGTAGCTGGAAACGGTGGTTCCCTGGAGGGAGGTGAAGAAAGGGTCCCCATACCTTTGCCTCTTAGCAATCCACACCAGGCAGTGCTATTCACAGAGTGGGAAGGAAGAGCTGAGGCAAGTCTAACAGGTCCTCCCTGCTGACGTCCTGGTTCCATGCACAAAGCACAGCCCCAGGAGTGCCGAGCCTTTGTGGGAGATCGTTATAGGCCGATTTTTAGCTGGTATGAGTATTGCAGGGGCTAGTTATAGGATTTGCACTTTTAGCTACATAAAATATTTAACCTAATTGTAGGTTTTAGCTGATTTTGCTGTGGTAGAAAAAAATTTAAAGCTTATATTATAAGTTATTATCTGCCACCATTCCCTCCAATTGAGCAGCATTTGCCATGGTAACCTCTCAGAAGTCACTTGAGAACACACCCTTGTTTCAGGGCTTCTACATGCCAGCAAAGCGTGGCTTCTCCATTCTGACGATAAAAATATTACTCAGATGACATGAGATGGTTCTCCAAGGCAAACTGAATGAACCGACATCGTTGGAAGGACTAAGACTGCATCAGGGTGTCTCTTTATAAGGCATCCTCATTTTATGACTTTTGGTTTCACCCCGCAAGAGTTCAAGCCTAGTTTGCTTCTAGACCAAATTTCAAAGTTGATGGGAGAGAAAGGGAAGATAAGTTTCTTCAGGTGGACAAAAAAAATTCAAATACCTATTTATAGAGTTGGCTTTGAGAATTTTCCCTTTGTAACTGTACAGGCTATTAGAACCCCCAAATTCAACAATGATACATTTTCCAAAGGATGAATTATTCAATGGGGCATGATTATTTATGAGGGTGCAGTATAGTGGGTCAGGGTACCTGCTTTCTTTGTCTGTATGCTTTCAGCTACTACCTCAGCATGAGGTGTGTCCCCTGCATTCCAGTTAACATCCAGTTTATAATCCTGATTTGGGGCAAATTTCTCAGAAACAGCATATGTTAACACACACACACACACACACACACACACATATATGTGTATCTATATACCTACCTATCTAGGTAGATAAATACACTTACCTTCTGAAAAGTATATGTTAGAACCAATAAATGGATATTTTTTACTATGTATGTATTTAAACACATTTAGTTTCTTAATACCTTAAACCAAGAACCTCATCTTTGCTTTCCCTTTGCATAGCCAAAGGATCCAATGTAATCATAGTTTTAAAAGATTTTCTCAAAGATGAATTAAGAACTTTCTAAGAAAAATTTAAAAAGTGTTTTTTTTCTTGACTCCTTGAGAGGTTTTTTTTTTTTATCTTTTTCACTCATTTTGGAATCTAATTGCTACTATATTTGTATTGCTGTTTAGACATTTCATGAGTTGGTTGTGAATGAAGCAAAAGAATTGGGATTGTGGTCCTTATGTACTTAATTTCAAATCCCAAAGTTGCTGGAGATTATCTTGGAAACATTAGGCAAGAGATATATCTATTTCCATGCTTGCACTTTATCATTTATTAAGCCGGGTAAAAAGCATCATTTTTTTAAGGCTGATGTGAATGGAAAGCAATGTACATAAATCACATAGCCCAGTGCCGGCACATGGTGGCAATTAGAAAATGGTGACTATCAGAGTTACTGAGGCTGTCATTATCATTCCCCTATTTCTCATTATGCAGATAAATGCTCTCCAAAGAGTAAGCCTGTCTTGCATTTGGTTTACTTCCTCTATAACACTGTAACACTACCCACCACATGCTAAGGAGTGAACGAATACATGAATAAATATTTTCAGAAACTCTTCATAAATCTAGTTTCTCATAATGGCCAGGCAAATATCTCATTTTATTTTAAGTGGTCTTTTAATATTTGTCAGCAGGATCACGGCCTCTCAGACCACTTGCTGTTGACCATGACTCCTCCAGCTAATAGCTTCATCAAGTCTGCTGTCCATCATATTATGAAACCTTCCTGGGCAATTTGATTTGCCCGGATTTTTAAAGAAATAATCAGCCATTTAGGTTGTCCTGTATTCAGTTTTGATTGCATAACACCTCCCTGTGTACTTAATATCTTTATGTATTCAGTGAAGTCACACAGTAGATTCATTACGATTTCTGAGGAATAATGTTACCAGGGCATTGAGAAATGATTGCTTTTCCCAGTTGCTGTACTGCTGAAAATAACCATATCTCTCAACTTCTCTCTACATCTCCGTGAAGTTTTCCTTTACCTTCCAATGCTAAGGAAATTCGGCATCTCCCCAATAGAGTAGCCATGGCATTCTTACCTGCCAGCACCTGGGAATAATTCAGATTTTACCGCTTCGTGTTTGTAGTTATGAGAATTCCTTTAGATAGTTACCTTGGGACATGCTGCAGACTCTCTCTCCCAGTAGTCCATCCCACGTTCCATCAGCCTGCCATGGATATCTGTGAGGGAGAATGCAAACTATCGGGATTTTAAAGGTCTGCAGCTTTCTGTGAAGACAGACAGGAGGCAGGTGTTACTGGTCAAGTTCCCTGGAAGCAGATTGAGGGATTATCATGCAGGAAGTCAGCATCCAGCCGTGGGCAGGGAAAGGCAACCGGATTGGACAGAGAGGTTGGGCTCTGATGAAGTCAAACAAGGTTTTAGTGGATGTCAGGGACATTCTGTGGCTGCTCTGTAACATGGTTCTAAATTGGGCTGAGCAGATCGGGCCTTGGTACTTCCTGGGTGACCAACCACTGGATGCTGGCTTCTCGTAGAGAGGGCACTTAAGGCAATTTCAGAAGGCTGGTGAGCCTCATAGCCAGCAGCTGAGGGTGTTCCTGCCCCTCTCCCCAAGAGGAGTTCCCTAGGGTAAGTTGGCGTCTACTGCAGTACAGGTCAACGCAAGGCTCCATGGAGAGGTGATCATCCTGCTTTGGCTGGAAATATCTTGCTTAACCTTTCTACAGTTGGAAGGAAAGTCACAGGTATGTTGAAGCTGTTCAATACCGTATATCATCTGACCACTTAGCAATACTCGCAGGTCTGTTTCATAAAAGCACCTCTTCATTAAATCACATCCAGTTACTTAGGGAATGAATACATGGTTCCTCATCTCTTGCCTCCATTGATTCAGGCTCTGGACACTTCCTGGTTTGATCAGACAACATTTCAGTGTTTAATTTAAATAGAGTTGCTGGATATCTATTGGGTTCACTGTTGATTTTGAGGAGATACCTCACTGTTGTTTTAAATTGCATCTCTCCGATGATTAGTGGCTTTGAGCATTTTTTCCTGTCTTTTGGCCTTCCTTTATGTCTATTTAGGTCCTATGCCCATTTTTAATGGGATTGTTACGTCATATGAGTCCCTTAGATATTTGGATATCAACCCCGTATCAGATGTATTACTGGCAAATATGCTCTCCCATCCAGTGGGCTCCCTTTGCATGTTGTTGATGGTTTCTTTTGCTGTGAAGAAGCTTTTTGTGTTGAAGTAGTCCCATTTGTTTCTTTTCTTTTTTTCCCTTTTCCTTTGGAGGTGATGTCTGAGATTTTGCTGCCTATGGTTCCTTTTAAGGCTTTTATGGTTTTCTGACTTATATTTAAGTCTTTTATCCATTTGAGTTTATTCTTGTGTATGATATATGTTGGAGGTCTAATTTTATTGTGTGTGTGTGTATGTGTGTGTGTGTTTTGTATGTACCTGTCCAATTTCCCCATGTCATTGGAGGAGGATCGTGAGTTCTGTTTTTTCTGCTATTGCTAATACTCATGTCTAATCAAGAAGATGTCAGGATTAAACATTTCTTAAGGCAGACTTTATCTCTGATATCAGCTGTGTCTTTCAGTGAACAGTCTGGACTCCCCAGTTATTTCAAAACTAGGGTAACTGTTACATATACTGCTTTGAAGAGAACTTAAGAGCATTGGTGAAGTTTTACATGAAACACAGTCTCCTAAATTTTGGACAAGTGGCATCAGTTTCATCAACCATAGCAGTGTCAGTAGATTTAAGAAGTTCTCTCATTCATAAGTATTCAAGCAGTTGTACAACTAGGAAGAAGAAGAAGAAGTTCAGAAGAGCTTTCTGCCTCTTTGAGGTCATGGTCATAGTTCAGAGAAGCATTGTGTCGGCCTTAGTCGATTGCCTCTGTGTCACAGCGAATGCATATAAATATAGGAAGTAAGAACAGGAGGCAAAAGGATCCTTTACTTTGATACAAGCAGTTTTAAGAACACCATTTGGTAAAATAGTCTAATAAAACCTAATTTGTGTAATAAAATACACATGGAAAAGAACTAGCCTCTTTTAAGTGAAATAATTATTGCCCTTTCATTGCAACTTAAAAGGGTTTAAAATTATAAACAACATTGCAGCTGACTATATTGTTGATCTAATTGGATAGTCATCAAACATCTATAAAGATTCACAATGAGAGTCTTTAGTAACTGAAATCCAAATATTATGTACAATGACAATGTAAATGCGTGTTCTTTACTTAAGAACTTGGAAGTCTTACTTTGATTAAGAAGAGCATTACCGTGCATATGAAAAAAATGATTGGCACACTCCAAATATGCTGCATGATAAGCTGGGGTCTGATTTGAACTCCTCCCTCCCCACCCCAATCCCACTCTTAGTAGAAATTAATCAAATCCAAGTTCATTTTTGCTCTTTCCTCATTAACATTTTCAATTTACAGACTGAGAGGAAGTAATCCAGGGATCAACTGAATTTAGCCTTTGAAATAATTCTTTTCTTTAAAGTATATTCTTAACTTTTTAAATACTCGAAATCAACTGGCATTAATACCCAGTCTCAGTTTCTAAAACTTTCCTAATCCTTTATCTCAGCTACTGTCCTGAAAAGTGCCACCGAGTGTAAAGGAAGCTTTTGTACAGAAACCATGACCTAGACCTTTTCAACTCTATCAATGGTTAGTCAGTCATGTGAGCCAACACAGAGGATCAGATTAAATCAGACCCAGTCAAAACAGATGTTATCCCAAATGAAGTTTTACTAATAATTTCAAGAAAGCAATTGATCAGTAAGATTTTTTAAAAAGGAGATGTCCAAGGCTGCTCATGGAACCATTTTATTCATTCTTAGATTGTATAGAAGAAAAACAAATTAAAGCAGGTTGTTGTAGTATGACTTAAACCAATTGATTTTGCTTTCAGTCCTTATCCTATCAGGCACAGGAAAAGTTTGCTAAGAAAGGTTTAATTTTTAGATAAGAGTAAAACTTTATTTTACCTATACATTTCAATTTTCAATATATTTATTTCCTTGTGTCTTTGGATAATTACTTATTCAGTGAATATTAAAGTTGTAGCATATAAGCTCAGTTATGCTAATTCACAGGCCATTTCTGAATGTGAAAATAGAAATGTAGCAACAATTTCTGGGATCCAGATTTCCTTTAATGTGAGACACTATAAATCTCACTCTACTCCTTTCAAAATAGTTTACTGCTAATATGCCTTATGTAATATGTGTTGCAGTATTCAACTAGAGATGGTAGAGTTCCATAATTCTTTGTGCTGTATTTTGGAAATAAAAATACTTCCTCTCACAAAGATTCAAGACTAATTTTGAGGAAAAAATGATTTTGAGTCAGAAATAAAGTGACAATGTAGGATACACTTTCTTTTTTAAAATATTTCAAGTGCCATGTTTTATGAACCTAACCACAAATCAATAGATGATTCGGTGTTTATTTTGTTTGTATGATGTTAAGAAACAATGTATTCAGTAGTGCAGCCTATTTTCAAATTAGTTTTCATTGGATAATATTTATACCTTAATAAATGTAATTTATTATAACCTTTATTTCACCTGTTTAATGTTGCCACCTAACTGTTGAATAAATTTTAAATAATACTTGGTGCAAAAAATATCCATGTTCAAAGTCAGCTTTCTGGAATTCTGAACAGAACTAATAATAATAAAATTTTCTTTTAACTCCCAAATAAATTACTCAGAGGAGGTTGTCCCATTGACTAAGTAGAGATTTTCATGTGGTAGGTTCTGAAAAGAATTATAGATTTCAGTATCTCTAACACAGATTATTCGTCAGATAGGAATTAAAATGAGCAAACCTGAGACCTGTGTAACTACTTCACATTTCTGTATAGATTGTAATTATGACAATTTATAGTGTGCCCACTGAAAATCCAGCACCGGGCACTCTGCACTTAAAAACATAAATCAAACCAGTCTGGGCCCAGTGCCCAGGGATCCAGTCAAGCAAACAAAACCAAGCAAAGAAGCTCCCAAGATGAAAAGCTAGCCACCAGCATAATTGAAGCTCTCTGACATAACTAATGAGGTTCTGACCAATTCTGAAAAGATGCCATAATCCAATTCAATGATGCAGAATAGCTGAGCAAATGCATGAACAGTTTGGTGGTGAAGGCGAGGCTGATAGCAGGGATGCTCACATTAACACAGCTGTGTCGTAGACACATGGCATCCAGGAAGCGGTCAGGCCTGTTGTCTGGCCCCTGATGTCTGGGTTCAGTGGCTGTTTCTGTGACCCACCACGTGGTTGACGCTGGTTTTGTCTCCTACACCCTTATGTCTCAAGTACAGTATTCATTTCACCTCTGAGACTTGAAGGACTCTTGGACTTCCATATGGTTTTCTTTTTTTCCCCATTAAGAGGTGTAGGCTTCTCCATGTGGATAATGAAAATGGCTGCAACCATAGTCCATGGACATGGACAGTAGTGCAGTGAAGGCTTGGTGGGATGAGGGGGCAGGGGCAGGTAGTGGGGGTCAAGAGGGGGAAAAAGGGAACATTTGTAATACTTTCAACAATAAAGACAAATTTAAAAAAAAGAAAGAAAGAAAATGGTTGCAACCTATTTCAACCCTGGAAATACTCAGAGAGATGAGGGTAGAAGTGAAAAGTTCATTCTTTACCTTTTTACCCCTCCGTTTGAAGGCTAATGATTTAAAGATAGGCAGGAAATGATAATTTGTATTGAACCAAGTTAACTTTGGTTGCTGTGTCAGCACTAGGTAACTAACATATTTGAAGCAGCATTAAGAAGTGGCCTCTACTATGGACATAATCATGTGGGGAAGATATAGGCAGCATTATATCCTTGAGTATTTGACAGTAAAATATTAGAAATAAATTGAATAGATTGAAAATATTAACTATATTTTCTGAAAGTTGGAATAAAAAGATGAGGCTTTGTTGCATCTGTAAGTATAATTGTAAGACATTTCTCTGAAGCAAAGGATATTGAATTCAGGCAGACATTTTTCAATATTGTGCAAATGATATTTCATCTCAAATTTGCATAGAGGAAATGTAGGAATTCTGGTACTTACAGAAGCACTTATGCATCCCAACGTCCTCATGTTATAACTGACAAAGCAGTTTCATCATGAAGTGTTTTTCCCAAAAGCCCACGCGAGTTATGACCATGTGCCTGATTGAGAAACTAAATGCAGGAATTCTAATTTCAGGCAGTCACTCATTATTCTCCGTGACTGGGTGAATCCTGATCGCCTAAATTCAAATCCTACTTTACCATTCCTAGCTAAGAACAGTGAGCAAGTTAATTCATATTGCTGCCTTGGTTTTCTTCTCTGTAAAATGGGGATAATGTAGTACCTTATACATGGAAAGTTGTACAAATCAAAACAATTAAGCCCATGCAAAGTATACACTTGCACATAATAAACACTCAAAAATATTGACTGACATTATAATCAGTTGATAATTCATAGCTTCTTAGAAAATGTAGCTTCTTGCAAATACACTTTATTGGGGAGCCAGCGATAAGAATTCTGTTTAAGATGATCTGATAATCCAGTAAGTACAATTAATCTGTAGGGTTAGGCGATATCTCTTTTAATAACATCAGCTATCCAAACCATCCCAGAATGGCACTGTGTGTAGTAGAATATTCCCAGCCCCTTTCCAAGGATTGTAATGAGAGCTGGATCATGGCCAACTGAGCAGCATGCTTAGTTTCATGTTTTCCCCTCAGAAGCAAGTGGCCCCATGTAATTGTAATTACTCTATCTGAACTGCATAACATAAAAGAAAATAGATAGCACATCTAATATCGTATCATTGCTAAAAAAAATGAGGTTTTTTTTCATGTGTAACATTTTATGATTTAATTTTAGAAAAATATTAGAATCCTATTGTGCTACTGCAATAAAGTGTAATTGTAGGTTTTTGCAGAATATGGAACTAGGTAAAAGTGAGTGAATAAAAAATAATTATAAATTAAATGGCAAATTCCTTTATTTCAAAATTAGAAGATAATGCGGAATAATGTAATTGCCTCACTTTTTAGCTAAATTGAGACATCATTGGATATTTATTGGCAATTTTTGGTTGTTGTATATTGGATTTTTTTTTTAACCATGCACTGTATGGGGAAAGGAATACATTATGAGTCACTGGCAAAGAATGTTATTTAAGTGCAATGACTTTAATTGCAGGAATAGGCAATTAACCAGAAATTTGGAAAGAGGCATATACTATTCATGGTACCGCAGTAAATCTAGTTGGAATTTTTAGATGCTACATCTTTCTGTCTATCATTCATTTTTATATCTTCAAACATTACCTCTTATAATTTAGCAATGTAAATGCAGTAGTTCTAGACATTAAGATTTTATTGTAATTATCCTAATTATTTTGCCAGTCTTTTACTGTATTACTTTTTTTTCTCATAGGCTTAATTGTGGTTGTCCATGATCCTTTGTGTTTCATTACATTTGGCAAGAATTGCAGAGGTGTGTAGGCTACTTGATATAATAATATTTATGCCCACTGCACAGTCATAACAGTTCAGTTGGATTTTGTGTGAAAAATCATGCTTTTTACTCAAATGGACTCTCCAGCTTAATCTGCCATGAAATCACCTACTGCGAGGCATCAAGTGTTTAACATCACACTGTGTATGTGTACGTGTGCTTTTTAAATACATCCTCGTGAACCTATCCATTACTAACTGATCTCTTTAGCAGAAACTTTCCTCCAGTGTTTATTCGCTTGTCTTCAAGTTTCATGTGGATTTACCTGTTGCCATTGGTGTCAATAAGCTACTTAAACCCACTGATCTCAATTAATATAGTGAATATATGATTTGGACATGACTCTGGGATATGTAAGCAAAGATTAGCTGCATAATGTAGAATTTATAATTTTGATCCTCCCTATATCTTTTTTTCCCCTGAAGTCCCACATGTATATAGTTTTAGATTTCTTACAGTCTTTGTAGGAGGGACAGACATCTTTGGGACAAGGCCTTGGAACACAAGGCCCAGGAGGACCCTGTTGTCACTCTGACATGCATTCTTCTTCTTTGTCAAGGGCATTCTTTGTGCCTCCTCGTGCTTTTCATCTATCCCCTGCCTTTTCCAGTTACTCTAGGAATATACAGGTCTTTCAGATTACAACTGCTCTCTTCTCCCATCGTACTGTTGTGACTTTCATAGTTGTTGCTTCAGAAATTGGAAACAGAAAATCTCTCATACACCTTGGTCTGTACCTTATTTGTCTTCCTAACGTTGAGGCCTGAATTGCCTCCTTCTTCAAACCAGGTAAAATCACTGGTCTCCAGAGTGGTTCACATGAGTACTCTTGAAGAAACACAAGGAGATCATCAGTGTCTATTTCCCCATCTCTACCAGGAGTTGCTCATGGTACTAAACAAGGACTCTCAATGGAAACACTAAGCTATTAGGGTAGTAAGGAAGTTTGGCTTAATATTTAATTATAATATTAATATCCTCACAATGAGGATTCACTCTGGTGGAATAGTGAGTCAAAATTTAGGGACTGGGTACATATACAGTTTGTTGAGTAAACCAAGTTGACTCATGTTATAGGTTACCAGAGACCTGGTGCATGAATTCATGTACAGGTGGAGTCCCTGGGCATGGCTGGTGATTGGAGCTGATCAGAGGAGTGGCTGGCCAGAGGGGGGACTCTGGGAGGTTGGCCTCAGCAGCAAGCTAGGCAATGGCTGATTCTACAAAGAATCGGGCTCCCTCCTTCCTCCTATCTGGGTCCAGAGTGTGGATAAACCAGATCTGGAGCTGCCAGGGCCCTGGCAGCAAGGTCTGGGTCAGTGCACATGATAACTACTGGCACGTCACCCATTCATTCCAGTTGTTCCGGTTATTCCAGTCATTTGGTTGTAATAGTCATTTAGGCTTTTATAGAGAGAGAAAGTACTACAGACCCAGTGCACAGAATGCATGTGCTGGTAGGGGCATGACCTGCAGGGATTGGCCCACTGTGGGAGCGCCGCTCACCCAGGTCTGCTAAGTGGCTGTGGATTTGCCCTCTGAGCAGTTGCTCCTTGGTCCAGCATCTTCTGTGGAGCTGGAGCACTCGCCTCTCCCGGGGACTAAGTTGGGGCAGGGCCCAGGGAAAATAGCACTGAGAGGTGGCCTCAGTCCTGTGGTGGCTACAAACCTGCCACCCAGCTTCTGGGGTCAGCTCTGTGAACCCAGCAATGATATTGTGCGGCCTGCAGGGATCCAGAGGAGGCAGCTGGGCGTGAGGAGGAGAAACCCGAGGCAAGGAGGTGACGATCATAGCCTGGTTCCTGCCCCTTAGCCTGGGGTTTGTAGTGGGAGCAGCTGCTCATCCCAGTTAGCCAAGTGGCATTCCCACTGTGGTAGCGCACTAACCACCAGGGGGCAGCTCCTACATTGAGCATATGACCTCTGGTGGTCAGTGTGTGTCATAGCAACTGGTCAACTGGTTGTTCTGGTCATTCTGCCATTTGGTCACTGGGATTTTATTATATAGGATTCACAGCTCTCTGCCTCTGAAACTGTAAAACTAGAGCTGACAAGAACTTTTGTGTTAATTAGTTAAAGCTTCAAGGCTTCACATAATAATTATTTTTTACAATTTTAATTACCGCGGGGTTGGCCAAACCTGGATCAGTGTGGTGGGACACAGAAAAGAGCATGGGATGAGGGAGGCATGACAGACTGGGGCCATTTATTCCATTCATCTCCAAGTTGTACCAGTGCAGGAAAATTGACAGGTAGCATACAAAAGCAGGACAGGGAAATTTTTATAGGACTTATAAGGATAGGAATTTAGGTCCGCTATCATCAAACTTTTCAATGTCCAAAGCAGGCAAACAAAAAGTTATCGGTAGGTTTTATAAAATTACTCTCAACATTTTAAAAAAAATTTTTTTCTTTAAAAATAGATTTTTCTTTTACCGGGTGGATCACTTTGGGTATTTCTATACACTTGCCCAAATCATTATTTCATTTCATTCCACAGTATATTCTTTTCTGCCAAAGAAAAACCTAAGAATTAGGTTTTCATAAAACTGAATAATCTCCGTCGATACAAGATGCTTCTAAAGTAAATACTAGCACAGCTCTTTTTCTTCCCTTAATCTTCCACACGCTTTGTGGAAGGGGCCGAGAGCTGGGGGCACCTGCCAGCTTGAGCGTCGACATCAATGTCATTCAGCTTAGAACAGTGAACAACAAAGCCTGTTCAAACGTTGTCCAGCAAAAGTTAATAACTCCAGCTTGGAAAGCATGCCAAGCGAATCCACAAAATTGTCTGCAAGTGCAGTTAGATATAAAATATAAAAAAGTAAAAATACTGAGTTCTTTTCAACATAGTGAAGTCCATAAAAAGAGATGAATGAAAGTAGCTAGTTAATATAAAATGTAAAAGGGTGATATGTTTTTTCCTATAATGTCACTTAAATTTACCACAATGACAGATGAAGTAACTATTTTGGTAGTTACTTGTTTATCACATTTAATTTATATGAATGTGCAAGTATGATAAGTAATACATGCTATATCTACTGTACTTCATTGTTTATTTGGCATTAAAACTGTTTTTTTAAATGAATAGCTATCATTAAATATTTTAACAGCAGCTAAAGTAATTGCTAATTATATTTCAAATGTACTACATTTACAAGAAGAAACAGAGAGAGTGAAGAAATTAATTTAATGGTACATGAAGGCAGGAAATAAAAATAATGGACAGTGATAAATCTCCTAAAACAGACACAAGGGAGAAATTTTTAGAAAGAAACAAAGGGGGAAATGTAGATAGATCAATTAATACTAAATTACAATGAAAAAAGCTCCTTACAACAATTTGCAGGCCTCAAATTTGGGAGCATAAGTCGTTCTTCAAAGGAGGGAGTTGAGGTGGGTGCTCCCTCCGCAGCGCTTGCAGTCCCCATGTCAATGCCCGTCAGTATCAGAGTGTTTCAGCCTGGACACCGCCTCAGTAACCAGATGTCAGGGGACCCAACTACAGAGCTGCGTCTCCTTAAAACCCCCAGCCCTTTCCTTTCTCTGCTGTTGGCTGTTCTCATCTCTGGACCAAGAGCAGAGAAGCCAAGGGGGCATGGCTCAGAGGGAGTGTCTGGAAAGAGGGGAGCGTATCTTCAGAGGGCAGGACGAGAAAATTAAAGAAAAAAAAATTGGTGTTTGGAAATGGGTGGAGATAGTCAAAAGGAAAATAAAAAACAACTTCCAGGTGGAAGACGAGTAAATGCTGGAGTGTGCTGTACAGATGGTGAGTGTAGTTAGCACCAATGTATAAGCAAGAAAATTGTTCAAGTCCTCACCACACCCAAAATGTATCACTGTGGGAGGCGATGGATGTGCCCACTCGCCTGGCTGTGGTCATTATTTGGCAACATATACACATATCAAGTGACATCGCACACCTTAACAAGGCACACAGCATTTCATGCCAATAAAACTAAGAAGCCACAGTGCCGATGGCTGCAGGCGTTGTCATCAGAGTCCGCGCTTCCCTGCCATCTAAAGGGTGGACAGACCTCAGGCCAGACTCAAGAACCTTCCATCTTCATGTTTTTTCTGCCACAAAGGACTTGTGAAATATGCAACAACCCAGAAGGTTTTGTTGCTGATTCCATGTTTCTCTATAATCTCCCTCGCAGCCCCCCCTAGCAGCCACCTGCCAGACCTCTAGGCATCCTCGCAGCAGGTGTGCAGCTGAATATGTGGTGAAGACTGTCCTAAGGCAGCCTCTACCCAGAGTCCTAGAGTTTCTTTTATAGTTCACTTCTCTCTGGGACTCTGCCCCCGCCTCCAGTTCCCTCAGCTTCAGCAGGCCGCACTTCTGATGTCTTCATCCTCAGCCTTGGTTGGAGCCACTTGCCTGAAATACAGCTCGGACAGTGTCTTCAGGCAGGAAGCTTGGGCTACGCTGGGCGACTGTTTCTCTTCACCTAGGAAGTCCCTTGCTGCCTCTTCGCCAAAACATGTGTGCACATTTGCTTGATGCAATGACCACGTCCAGTTTTAAAGTTGAATTTGACGGGAATGCTTGTGATGACCAGAAGGGGAAAGCTGCCTTTAAATTCATAACATTCTGTTTTGCATGACCACATTCTGAAAGGATCAAAAAATGAAAGCCCTATCCTCTCCCTTCAATTTTTTATACATGTAAGGAAATAAATCCCATTAATATTTTTTATTAATTGCAAATGACATAGTTATTCCTACTGAATGCTAAGGCAACGGAACACCATTCATGTTTAAAAACGTAATTGTAATTTCATCAAACAATTTCTGTGGCAATCGCTTTTCCCACTACAGTCAAAGCTAACGGTAATTCAATTAGTGGAATATCCATATCTGTTTCCACTCTTTCCTTTAAGTTTCTCAAAGGGCTCATTATGGAGGCATTATCCCTGTCAGGGACCTAATTATTTGCCTTCATATCGAAGCAATTTTCCTTTCATCTTTCTTCCTGGCTTCCTTGAACTTATTCTTCCTCATATTCCCTTCAATTGTAGGGAACTCGTGTTAGGTCATGCCATTACTCTCGATTTTCATTTTCTGGGTTTCTGTGATTTTTTTCTTCATTGCTCCTTTATAATTAATATCGATCACTTTTCACCTCCAGCATATTTATATGTGAAAAGTACAACTAATTAACCATCTTTCTAATTAGCTCAAGTATTTTCTTTATGCCCTTCCTCATATTCCGGGGCATCTGGCTGTGAACCAGCTCTTTATATACTTAAAATCAATTATACTCAGCATAATTAACAATTTATATTTTATTTAAACATATTCACTACTGAGTCACTTAGAATTATAATGTATATATATATATATATTTGTGTGTGTTAAGATATACAAGTATACATTATTGCTTACCCTCTGGCCTTGAATCAGAGGATTTAGACTACTAATCCTAGATGTTAAGCTCTTGAAATCCCAATATTTAATTTTAATGTTGAATGTTGACTTAATTATTACAAACACGGAGCATCCAAGGCCAGTCACTGCATTTTGTTGGTGATACAGAGAACTGTCCGAATGGCTGAGTTTATTCTCACTTTAATGTCTTTCTTCCTCTGCTTTACTTGTTGGAGTTCCTTTCTTTTCTCCCTCCCTCCTTTTCATCCTTCCATCCCCCTGTCTTTAGTGACTTTTTTTCCTTTTTTATATCATTTAAGCTTTATAACTACATCGTACATATATATTCATACTAGAAGCCCAGCACACGAAATCGCGCGGCCCTGCCCACCTGCGCCAGTCTTTGGTTGTTACAGCGTTAGGGACACAGGCCTTTTATAATATAGATTCTAAGTATATGAACATTGAAATACAACTCTTGCTGAATTTATATACTGAATAATCAAGAAAATAAATCATCAAACCCGGTTCTACATGGTCCCTGATTCAGTGCTGTCACATCATTGTGTTATCTGCAAATGGAAGCTCACATGTAATGACTTCTAAAATGGAATAAAATCTGTCCATGGTAATGGTACTTCCTCACTGACTATTATTATTGTTTCAGAATTTCAAATCCATTTTATAGGCTAAACAGTATAATTATACCTGTTATAACTATACAAACAAAAACCATTTAGGGATGCAGAAGATCTTATGATAGAATGAATGTAAAACTGAAGCACATGCTCTACTCCCATTTTTTCTTCATCCCAACATTAGAGTAAGGAAAAACCTGGGCTGTGCTGTGACCACTGATAGCTATTTATAAGTCAAAGGAAAGCGTGTCAAATACAAGATAAAACAAGAAAATTCATTTTATTCAAACATCCCTGTATCTATTCATCTACCTATTCACTCAGTTTACATACTTAATAAATACTGATCAACTGTTATTTGCCAAATATTTAGTAGCAGTGAACCTAGTAAAAGCATTACCTGCCTAACCTTAATGAACTTTCATGTACTAGAACACTCTACAGAAGGAAAAAAGTTTTTGATCCAACCTGAATTCATAAGATTCTCTCTCAATATCATTTTATTAAGTTCTTAATTATTGACATTCTCTATGCTTGATTTTTACCAGGAAATCAGATATGTATTTTCTCAGAAAAAAAACCTGTGTTTCTTACATTTTGATTAGGAAACCTGGTTATGACAATACCTTTCATTCATTCATGTTTCCCATATAATAGCATGAATACCTTTTCTACCTGGACAATTCTTAAGGCTGATTATCCCTGTAGATATGAATAGCAATTATGAATGTATAGGAAGCCTGTTAGCTCCCTTCTCTGAGATATATGAGTGGGTTTAGCATAAAATAAGTGCCCTTAGATTCTCTCACAAGAGTTTTATACTCTTAGAAGTTCTGAGAGGCTCCTGGTAAGAGTAATCAACACAAATGTATTCATTTTCTGAGATACCTAAGGACAAAAAATGTTCTTCCAAGACATTTGTCATGACATTGTGCTCCCACAATGTCTTTTGTGAACTTTAAGAAAATGAAATAGAGAAAGAACTCATGGACACAGACAACAGTGCGCTGACTGAAGCAGGGGAAGGAGGGTGGAGAAAGACGGTACAGGAGGCATAAATGGTGATAGAAAAATTAAAAATAAAATAAAAAAGAAGAAAAAGAAAATCAATGTAACCTTGTATTGAAAATGATGCTACATTAAAATGAGGTCCCTAAAAATTTAGAAAATAAAACTATTTCTCTCTACCATAAGGTAATATATTCTGACATTTCAAAGAATTCTGGGTGGTTTTATCAGATAGCAGAAAACATTGTTTAATGAATAAACACTATTTAAATTAGTAAGATTATTGTTTAATGATACTAACAAAACAAAGTGCAGAGTGAGAAGAGTGGGAATTCCTGCCTTTCATGGCCTCTTTAAAAGAGAAACCCACAAAGATATATATATCAAGCGACCGGAACAACCAGTGGCTATGATGCACACTGTGGCGGACAACCAGCCCAATCAGGGCCCCAATCAGCCACCCACAATCTCCCATGGCCCCTTCCCCTGGCCAGCCCTTCCCCTGATCTGCCCCCCTACCCTGATTGGAGATGGAGCTAGCTAACTACCCATGGCCCCTCCCCGCAGCTGGCCCTTCTACTGATAGCCCCCCCCCCCCCCCGTTGGGGACAGAGCCATCTGGCCAACTGCCTGTGGCCCCACCCCCTGGCTGGCCCTGTCCCCTTTGGGAATCTTCCCACCCTGATCAGGGGTGGCACCAGCCAGTCAACCTCCTGTGTCCCCTCCCCTCTGCTGGCCCTGCCCTGATAAGCTCCCATCGGGATGGGCCGGCTGAACCCCACCTGTGCACGGATTTGTGCACTGGGCTTCTAGTTAATATATAAATAAGAAAAAAAAAATACTCCCCAGTCAGTCATTAGCAAACTGTTTAGGCTTTGGGGCATTCAATCTTAGCTACACTTCTCAGCTCTGCCATCATAGTGGGGAAGTAGCCAGTTCAGTGAGCAGATGAGCACGTTGGTCACAGTGAAACGTGACTTACCTGAGGGGGACTGTGCGTTTGTCTTCATGGACTCTCCAGTTGACGCTTGAACAATATGGGGTGAGGGGCACTGACCCCTGCACCATTGAGAAGGTATAATTTTAACTCCCCAAAAGCTTACTAGTAGCTAACTGTTGAATTAGTAGTTAAGTTTTGGGTGTTGTCCAAGGGTCAACTGTAGTTTGCTGACCCTGCACTAGGTGAAGGGTGGGCATTTTAAATATAGTCTGAATGAGGCAAACATTATTTGGGAATATGGGCCCAGCAATGTCATACTTCACATATTGGATGCAAAAAATTGTCAAAAATTTGCAAATTTCAAGATGAAGTACATGAAAATATGGTACATTAGAATTAACAAAATGGCAGACTTTTAAAATATTCCTTTAGAAGTATTTTGTGTTGCTGATTGTTAATAAGTCTATAAATATGTTTTGCATCTTATTGATGCAGCCTCTTTTGTTTTTCTTTTTAAATCATTTATCCCCCTATTTACTTTTCGTATGTTTTATACTAGATAAATAATTAAATTACCATATGGTCTTATTTATTCAACAAAGTTTTAATATTTATATTGCAAGGTTTTATTCTACATCTGTGAACAGGCTAGGTGATTTGTTAGTGATATTAATTGCAAATAAAAATTATTCAAAGAAAAAAACTATTAAGTTACTACTAATGCTCACTTTTTAGAAGAGCTATATCTGTTTATCTCAGCTTAGGAGCCGTAAGTCCTCAATCACTGTGTGTTTATTAGTTTTCCTGTCAGAAAATGTATTTGCTTTTTATATTTGGCTTTATTTAGAATAATACTCTAGATGCGGAGCTTTAATTTTTTTAATTGAAAAAATACATTCAATTTACATATTTTAACTGCCATCCACTTCTATTGATCATTTAAGGCTTTGGTCAAGTAAGTCATAGTCTTTGCTTTCCATTCCTATTTCCAATTTTTGACTTCAGATCTTTGTTTTATAATCTGTTTCCTATTTTCTTATAGCTTCTTCTTGAATTTCTCAGTCCCACTTTTGATAATTATTCTTACAGAACCACACAAATGAAGCCCAAAACTGTTGCCTGATCTCTGAGATGTCTAGTACTTTTGCTAAGTTACTTCTCTGCCCTTTTAGACTGCTTCTAATTTCTTGAATATTTGAGCATATTTTATCTGGAATGTCCTTCCTTCACTGTCTGACCTTTGAAATTCCAATCACTCATGTTGGTCTCGGTCAAATACCATCTTCTCTAAGAATCCCTTCCCTGGTCACTGTGAAGTATTCATATTATATTTCTCTCTCAAAGCAAGAGTGATCCCTGCTGCTGACATCCCAGAGAGGAAGAGGTATGCAGAGACCATGGCTATCTCCATGAAGGGTCTCAGAGGGGAGATTGGTGTCCCCTAATTCTGAAACTAAAAAACCCCTAAGAGCCGGTGGGTCCCTCCATGGAATACATCTGGCTCAGATCCTTAGATGCCCTATGGGTTCCGTCTTGAAGGCGACCGGTGTTTTGTCAGGTTGTTTGCTTTTGTTTCCCACCATCTTCACATCACCAATGACAGGTTCACTGGGGACATGAAAAGGTTTGCATCATATTGATGGTGATGACCACGCTGCAGGGATGCGGGTCAGCCCACTGCTCTTGGAGTTCTACCATGTGGGTGCACTCACGTCAAGTTCTCCTGGGAGCAGAGAGAAGCAAAAGGAAGGAAGTGCAGGTAAGGAGCCCTCTGGTTGGAGCCCTCTGGTTGGAGCCCTCTGGTTGGTCCACAGCCTCTTTGGGTCTCCTGTTCAAAGGCTGAGGGTAGGCCTCTTTCTCTACTGCAATTTAGAGGCAAAGCTGAAAAGCGTTCAGCGCTGCCTCATTAGTGTCAGGGGAGAGGTGAGCAGATTTCAGGAACCTGCTGTGACTTGTCTCCACAGCACTATCATTTCCCTGCTTTAACACAGGTATGGGGAAAGTGACTAGAGGCCTTTTCAAATGATAGATGTTTATTATGGAATTATTCAACTGCAAAAGCTTAGCTGGTATAAAATGAATATTATACAATATGAAACCATCCAACAAACCTAAAGCAGACTTTCCTGGGAAACATAGACTCAGGTACAATGTCTTTGTGGAAGGGGCGGAAGACCACTCTCCTTAACCTGCAGAGGGTCATCGCTGAGCACTGGTCTAGGAATGAGCACTCTCCTCAGATTAAGGCTTGGAGCTTCCGAACAGAGATTCCACCTACAGATGTTCAGCGAAGAAGGTGCAGATGCAACAGCAAGAGCCATTGAGTTATGGAAACTGAGGGTTTCCGGGATTTAAATCATTGAGCCCATAATTTATTGATCCAAAAATGATTACCACATGCTTTCTGTACCAGACATTTCCAGCTGGTTGTGCATTTTGAACATACACAAAGTAGGCAGTCCTAAAGTATTAATTCACAACCCGATTCATCACAGCTGGCTCTGATGCTCCATCCGCCTGCCTATATATTTACCTAGCAGGAAATTTGGAAGCCCTAACAAGGTTGATCCTGATGGGGAGCAGTGTATTTTTCTAGCATTAACTGGCTCTTACTGGTCCCGATAAAGTGGAAAGGCCAGAACAGGGACCTAGGTCTCATTTAACACACTTCTTGCAGGAGTGTCGATCTGCCATGAAAATGGAACTTTACCTCCCATTTAATGTAAGCTCTAATTCTGCTAATCTCTGACTTTCTCCCTTTCTCTCACCAACCCTGTTTAGCAAGTGGTGACTGAAAATATGTGTGTCTGACTTTATGAACATGGGAACTCCTTGAGCTGAGGCCACATTTTAATTAATTTTGTGTTATTTAAAGAATCCCCTGGACCTAAGTAACGTGTCACTTAATATCCCTTTATTTCATGCATACATGAATACACCAAATTTAAAATAAACATATTCCTTTAATAATGCATTGCAAATATAGAAAAAAATCCCCATTGAAAAAGCTCAATCTCAATGTTGCTTGAAGCAGATAATTCTGTTCACTAAGAAAAATCTAAAATGGATTTAAGGGAGTCTAAGTAAGACACCAAACTGCTGAAGGTTGCACCTGTATGTATCTTACCTATATTGTTCTCTTCTTAATATATATATATATATATATATATATATATATATATATATATATATATATATATATATATACTAGGGGCCCGGTGCACAAAAATTTGTGCACTCGGGGTGGAGGGAGTCCCTCAGCCCGGCCTGTGCTCTCTCACAGTCTGGGACCCCTCAGTGGATGTCCTATGATGGCCCCAGTCTGCCAGGCGCCTTCTGTGTGTGTGTGTGTGT
>PVJC01005692.1:0-57933 GCA_004026665.1 Murina feae
ACACACACACACACACACACACACACACACAGAAGGCACCTGGCAGACTGGGGCCATCATAGGACATCCACTGAGGGGTCCCAGACTGTGAGAGGGCACAGGCCGGGCTGAGGGACTCCCTCCACCCCGAGTGCACAAATTTTTGTGCACCTGGCCCCTAGTATTTTATAATCCTGCCTACCTCATGTCTCTAGCTTTCTCTCTAGACTCCAGCCATTTTTCTTCAGTTTCCAGAAATCACCAAGTTCTCTCTTGCCTCTGGGCCTTTTCTCTCTGTCTGGAACACCCAATTCACCAAACTAACATCTAATCATCCTTTAGTTTTGAAGTAAAGGTCACTTTCTTCTGGTAGCTCCCTAACCACCACACCTTCTCCAGTGTGGACTTCTCCAGCGTCTTCTTACCCCTCGCCATTGCAGTCCCCATAGACTGCATGTAACTTCCAGCTCCCTCGCCTTCTGCACCCAGCAGACTGTACTTGTCTTGAATACTCTTGTACCCCAAGTGCTGAGCACTATGCTTGATACTTTGTTGCCACTTAGTAATTTAAAAAAATAAACTAAACTAAAATGAAGAGATGCTCATTGCACGGCTTTAAAGGAAAGCTCCAAGTTGCCGTTTGGAGCCTTTTCACCAACTATCAAAGTGTCTGAGAAGCCCACTGTGCCCGGAAACCACTTAGGCCCTCTCCCCTTTTTGAATGATCACCGAGAGGCATTGAAACCCCCCAGGGAGTTCTGGCTCCCCATTTAAAGTGTAATGTAAGAAGGCTGGGCCTGGAAGCAACCTTGTGTGTGGTGGTACCTTTCAGCACAGTGAAAACTCGAAAAATAGGGTGGTCTCAGCCAGGGGTCAAATTGCAGATACAGTGCTCTATGTACTTGGCAGGGCTCAGGAGAAAAATACATAATCACGGAGGTATGCGATCTGGTCGGAAAATTCAGACCAGATAGAATTGCAGGAGTGGAAACGCACACACACAAACACACGTAACAATGAACACTCTTATTTGTAAAAACCACATTAATGGATGGCAGCTCCATACCTCTGAAGTGATTTATAAATTGAAATAATTGCCTCTTTGAACTATGCAGATATTAATTGACCTATCACTAATGTACATAAGTCGCTAAACCATCCAAACATTACCTAAACATTTTTATTCCCTTTATTCTGGAAATCCAAAAAAAACCACAAAAATGGGCTCTTTGTTCTGGTGCCAAGGGTCATAAAGAAAAAGCCATCATCTTTGATGACTTTGCTATTCTTATTCTATTTCTTCATCAAATTAATTCTAAGTGAAACAGGGAGTACTCTGAGCTTGAATTAGTCTTCCCACCACCCTTCCTCTTGAACAATCTCGTCCCCAGCACATGGACCCAGTCTGGCTCCGATTTCTCGTAATGAGAGCAGGGCAATTCATTATTTTTAAAATTAATTTTAACTTTGGGTACATATCCCAAACCACCATAGATTGTGGGCGCCCGGCATTTCCTTCCTAAGTAAAACGAGGGAGAAACTAAATTGGCTGAGGCCCAGAGGCACACAGACTGTGGCAGGCTTGCTGGGAGCGCACGCTGCAAGGGTGATCTTGACCTACATTGAAAAGCAGGCCTTGTGCTAGGACAGGAGCTCAAGGGCAGAGGTTCTACACTGGGGGGCATTTGGCAATATCTGGAGACATCTGTGTTACCACTCCTTGGAGGGCAGGTGCTACTGGTATCTGGTGAGGAGAGGCCAAGGGTGCTGCTAAACATCCCTGCAGAGCCTAGGGCAGCCCACAACCAAGCATTCTCCACTCCAAAATGTCAATAGTGCTGAGGTTGATAAATTCTTCTCTCGAGTCTAATATGTTTAAATTCACTTCCCAGCTTTGCTCCTTCACAGCTGTGTGATCTTGGGTAAGTTTCTAGATCTCTCTGAACCTCGGGTTTCTCTTCTGTCAAATGCCTACTTTGATGGCACTTTTAAGGGTTTAAAAATATATTATATTTTAAATGGAAATTCAAATTCCATAATTTGAGGGGAAACTGACACTTTTGAATTTCACTTTTAAACCCAAGCTTTATGTTCTCTAAGGTTGTGCATAATGGAAAAATACAAAATGCATAATTCTATCTATAAAATAGATTTGTCAGTAATTGACTTTTAAAATATGAATTTTTATTGATTTTTAGAGAGAAAAGACAGGGGAGGTTGAGGGGGGGGGAGAGAGAGAGAGAGAGAGAGAGAGAGAGAGAGAGAGAGAGAGAGATATGAAAGCAAAACCTTGGTGGGCCTGGGCATGTGCCCTGACTGGGAATTTAGTAGCAAGCTTTGGGTGCATGGAAGATACCCAATCAACTGAGCCACACTGGCAGGCGCTATCATTGACTTTTTATCAGTTTGGATAATATTAACTTCAAAATCTCAAAGACCCATTCTGCTTTGGTTGAGTAACAGGAAAAGTTTGATTGTGAATATATACATATTCTAGCGTTGACACAGATCCATGGTTGCTAAGCCAAACACTGTTGCTTTAGTTCAAATAGTTAAACAAAAAAAGCCCCTAGTTTCTAGTGGGCAAAGACACAACACTCTAAAAATGCCTAAGAAAGCAGAAAAATGGAAATATAAATCATATTCTGATATTTTTCTATGTAACATTAATATGTCATATCAGGTTAAGCAAATACAACTTCTATACAAAATTTAATATTTATTTGAATAAAGAAATCAATTTGGACTTATAACATGTTTATACAAAAAGTTTCTTGAACTTTTTATTTAAAACTAGAGGCCTAATGCATGAAATTCCTGCAAGAGTAGGCCTTCCTTCCCTCTGGCACCCGGACAGGGGCTTCCCTCGCAGCGGGAGGCCCTGCCTACCCACCACAGCCCGCAGGGTTGGTGGCCAGGGCCTCCCTCTTTGGGGCAATTGCTGAGCCCCTCAATTGAATGCCCCTCTGGCCAGTGGCCTGGGCCTCCCTCTGCAGGGTGATCATGGGGTGATGGCCAGGCCCCCAACCAATTGTATTGCACCCGCCTTGACTCGCCTGGCGCCAGTGAGTGTCATAGTGTGGTCATCCTGTGGAAGGTCTTTCAGTCTAATTAGCATATTATGCTTTTATTATTATAGATAAGAAGTGTTTTAGTTTTGCAATAAATAAATAAATAAATAAATAAATAGTCTGCTTGGGTTTTATATCAACTTTGAATACACTGTCCCAAAACTGAGATGTTACAATTACCGTCTAATGCTTCCTAATGCCACCTTTCTCACTCCTGGGTGCTGGCCCTTGTTTAATAGGCAAAAGAGAGAGACTTTTGGATGTTCTGAAGATGTTTATTGAGTTTCCACTGACATGGATGCTGGGGATATTGTCATGTAACACACAACTGGTCAGCCCACAGTACAGGTAGATGAGTAGGACTCAGAATTCTAGAGTCAGAGACGGATGTCTTGACTTCTGGCTAAGTCAGGTGTCAGCTGGTAACCCGTAGCCACCCACTCAACCTACTTGAGGCTGTTTCCTCATCTGAACCATAGATTAATAAAGTATTTCTTTTTTTTTTTTTTTTAGAGGTCTCTGGTTTTTTGTTTTCTCCCAATATATTTTATTGATTTTTTTACAGAGAGGAAGGGAGAGGGATAGAGAGCCAGAAACATCGATGAGAGAGAAACATTGATCAGCTGCCTCCTGCACACCTCCTACTGGGGATGTGCCCGCAACCAAGGTACATGCTCTTGGCCAGAATCAAACCTGGGACCTTTCAGTCCGCAGGCTGACGCTCTATCCACCGAGCCAAACCGGCTAGGGCAATAAAGTATTTCTTACCTGTGTGTTGGTAAAAAGCAAGGAACATGAATTTAAAATTGCTCAATAATGGCCCTGGCCAGTGTGACTCAGTTGGTTTGGTGTCACCCCATGCACAAAAAGGTTGCCAGTTTGATTGCTAGTCTGGGCACATGCCTGGGTTGAGTGCAGGAGGCAGATGTTTCTCTCTCTCTCTCTCTCTCTCTCTCTCTCTCTCTCTCTCTCTCTCTCTCTCTTTCTCCTTCTCCCTTTTCTCTCCAAAATACAAAAATTTTTTTTAAAAAATTGCTCAATAATGGTTAGCTGCATTACTGTAATGGCCATTGTGTTATTTCTATAGTCCAGAAAAGGCCTATTTTGGAAAAATGGAGACTGTCTTGCTAATCTATGGGAGAATTTAAAAAGCATTACAAATCAGAGGCTGAATAAACTATATTTCTTAGAATAATGTGTACAAGGTTACCAAATGGAGCCAGCTGTCAACCTAGGGTGTTGTTGCTTCTTTTATTTTTTTAAACTTCTGATAGCCAACTGGATGCTCAATCCAGGAGCTGGACCAGCTTCGCTCAGTTGCATTGTTTACAGGTTGTCCTTGGACACTGGTGGGATGTACGCACACATGCAGGGCTTCTCTCTAACTGGACTTTAGGAAACAAATTGGTTTTCTATAGATAGCTAGCTAATGACAGATGCTAAATGGTTTTGAAGAAAAACACAAATTAAATGGTAAATAGCATTTATTGGCTTTATTATTCAAAAAGCAAGGCATGTTTCTTATACAAAACTAGGGGCCCGGTGCAGAAAAATTTGTGCACTCGGGAGGTCCCTCAGCCTGGCCTGTGCCCTCTCGCAGTCTGGGACCCCTCTGGGGATGTCCACGTGCTGGCATGCCTGGTCAGCCTGGGTGAAGGGCTGATGGCTGTTTGTAGGCTGGCCAAGCCCCCCAGTGTGGACCCTCACCCCATTGGGGTGTGGCCAGCCTGGGTGACAGGCTGAGGGCCATTTTCAGGCTGCCCACAGCCTCTTCAGGTTTTGGACCCCTACTGGGGTACCTGGCCAGCCTGGATGAGGGCTAATGGCTGTTTGCAGGCTGGCCAAGCCCCCCAGTAGGATCCCTCACCCCATTGGGTGTGGCCAGCTTGGGTATGGGCCTGAGAGCTGTTTTCAGGCTTTCAGGCTGCCCGCAGCTCCCATTGACCCAATGTCTCAGCAAGGCTGGCTGGAAGCAGGTTTCTGGGGTTTATTTATCTTCTATAATTGATACACTGTTCCTTTAAGCCGAGGCCTAGGCAGGTAATGAAGCCTCCTGTTGGCTTCAGCTCCGTGGCTTCTATAATTGAAAGAATGTTGCCTTAGTAGACTCTAGGCAGGCAGTTTCCTCCATTGCTGGTGCAACGGAGGCCTGCTGTTTGCCTCAGCTCCAAGGTTTCTATAATTGAAACAATGTTGCAAATATGTTGCCTGAGCCTGGAGAAGCCCAGCCAGCCAGCAGACAGTTTACTCCTGGTGCAATGGAAGCCTGGTGTTAAACCAGCTCCGCGACTGCCAGCCTTCATCTTGGCCGGGTTAATTTGCATATAGCTGCTCTGATTGGCTGGTGGGCGTGACTTAGGTGTCCCGTAGAAACAATCAATTTCAATATTACTCTTTTATTAGATTAGATACAAAAAAGCAAAACTTCACCTCTCATCTGAATAACTAGAGATAGTGTGTGTGTGTGTACACAGAGCACTTCTTTCAACAATATTTCCTTATTCCTTTTAACACTATGGTGGGATCACTAAGTCTCACTATACTGGAGGAGAAGTTAGCCAAGTGTTTCCATGAGGGGCCAAATTGCATGAACGCTAGGCTGTGGGCCACGTGGTCTCTGTCATAACTACTCAGCTCTGCTAGTGCAGTGAAAAATAGCTGCACACAATCTGGGAATGAATGAATGGGGCCAGTTTCACCCCCTGTGCCCTGGATTTCTCCCCAAGCCTGCAGTTTGCTGACTTCTGTGCAAAAAAGAGCCTCATCAATACATTATATTCAATATAATTGTCCTGGAGTGTCATCGATAGTTATATTTTTTTATAGCAGGGAAATACAATTTTTAAATATATTTTATTGATTTTTTACAGAAAGGAAGAGGGATAGAGAGTTAGAAACATCGATGAGAGAGAAACATCGATCAGCTGTCTCCTGCACACCTCCTACTGGGGTTGTGCCCACAACCAAGGTACATGCCTTTGACAGGAATCAAACCTGGGACCCTAGAGTCCACAGGCCGACGCTCTATCCAATGAGCCAAACTGTTTAGGTCAGGAAGTACAATTTTTAATCCTCTAAAGCCTTGGAGGTTTCTTAAAGATTTGTCTTATTAGTGCACATTTTGGGGAGTTAGATATAAACAAACAACAACCAGGCATTGAAGAAAAAGAGTTCTCTGGAGGTCTATTAAAAAACGCAAGAACTCGGACACTGCCTGTGATTAAGTGTGTGCTTGTTCCACCACCATGATTTCCAAAATTCCCCATGTTGTTTTGGAAGCAGCATTCCCATGCAATGTGGGGAAACGCTGCCTGTTACTCCTGGCTGGGAGGCAGCCCTGTTGTGTTATGTAGACGGAGCAGGTTCAAGCGTCTGCAGCTGCTACCACGGTCCCTTTCTCAAATAATCATGTCATTTGCTAATAGGCTGTCTGTCCTAAAGGAGGAAAACAGAGGCTACGTTATGGTTTGTGCTCCATGAAAACAGACTGTGGGACAAATGTTAGCATTTAGGAGGTTTATTAGGGAGCACTGCTGGAATCAACACCTGTGGGTGGGCATGGGGCAGGAGCAGGATGGGCCCTGGGAGCAGTCGGCTGTGTTGCATTCTCAGCAAAGGCCTCAGCTGACCCCATAGGAAGCTCCAAAGCTGGGGTCACCATGCAGCACTGTACTGAGTGGGAGAGAGGGGCCCAACCTTTCTCCACTGGTGTTGAGGAGTTATTGGCTGAAGTTGTCCCTCAGAAGTCTTTTCCCAAAGGGGACAAGGAACAACAGTTGCCTTCTGGCATTGCTCTCAGCTTCTGGGAGACTAAGACCTTCATCCTTGAAGGGGTTTCCGGGTGGGGCACCAAGGCACTTACCATCTCATAGGGTTAAGACCAGGCGAGGACGTGCCCAACTTAATGCTGTCCTCGCTCAAAAAATCAACGTGGTGATGTGTGCAGGGAAGTGTGCAGTTTTAAGTTTGGTTTAATTAAGTATTTAATTTAATAATTTTATTGTCATCCTCTGAATATGAAGACCGATGAACCCTGCATATGCAAGGCACTGCCGAGTATGTGTGAGTTAGAGACAAAAACAAATTCAAGACACGGGTCTTGTCATTGGGGAACTTATAGCCTCTTTGAGAAATGCAGGAATATGAATTATAAAGTGAAATGGTTGCAATATTTGGGGATGATATAGCAATTCTTGGTCTTAAGAAACCATGGTACACTCAACCCATATGCATGCAGAATTTCCATTTTATACTTAAGCCACTCTTTTTTATAAGTGTATTACATAGGGTATTAGCAAGAATTATGCCTTGATTTTTGCTACAGGGAAGTCTGAAATCATAAACAGAATGTAGATGTATGGCAAGGCTTGGAGATTGGCACCATGGTTAAGATTTATTTTTTCCAATAAACACTTAGTCATCAGAGTTCCCTGTGCCAGCTAATGCAGCATCAGCATTGTGATCTATAACCTACTTTTGGATGTCACTTTCTTCTCCTCCTGATGATTGCATATATCTTACCAGCATATTATAGTACATTGCAGGTTTTACTCAAGGGCTTCACTGAATTAAAATAAGACATTAAAAATGTACTGCAACTCTCAAATGAAATGCAGCTTCAGCTCTTATTTTTCACCTGCAAGTCAAAAATGAGGTCCCTGTACAATTAAAAAACAAAGTGGGACTTAATACTGGCACCTGGAAGGTTGTAGACCAAGTTCAAGATTATGAAAAGTATATGTGGAATTCAAATAAGGGTAAAAGAGATCCCATTCAGAACGCATAAAATACTAAAATAAGTGCTTCCATGTGACATATGTGCTATATATATATATATATATATATATATATATATATATATATATATATTCAGATGGGATTTTATAGTTTTTAGAAAATACTGGACATCAATATAGTTTTTCTCAATAAGGCAATTCCATAGAGATGGTTTCATTTATACACCTACTCATTTATTCATTTATTCATCCTTCCATCTCATAAGGGCTACTGTGTTGTGCATTTTCAGCAGCACTATTAATATTGCTGTCTATGTGGATGGTGCCCTGGAGCTGGACAGTACACAGCCATATTCAGTGGCCCTGACTCAACAATACACACTGGGTCAGTATGTGCCAGGCACTGTGGTAGGCCCTGAGAATAGAGCAGTGAGCAAGACAGTCTTGGTTCTTGACCTCATGGGTCTTTAGTTTAGGGGAACTCAGACAAAAACCAAGTAACTACAATAACCAATAAATACAGACTGAAATAGGTCCTATGAAGTATGTGGACAGGATAGGATAAGGACCTCTAACAGGATGCCTACTACTTTGGGCTGGCAGGCAAGAAGTTTTGAGGATGCAACATTTAAGCTGAAAAATGTTTATTTATAATGTGAAAAGTGAGATCAGGAAGGATATTTCAGAAAAAGAGGGCCATAATTAGGGAAGGAAGGAGTATGGGATAGCCAAGGCCTTGAACCAGACCAGGGTGGTGATAGTGTAGGTGCAGAAATGGGAGTTGGAGGTGATGAGGCTATAGAGACAGTTTTGAATAGCACATTCAGGTTTTGTTGAGAAATTTGTCTTCATCCGTAGGAAAATTGGCAGACATTGGATATGACTTTTAGCAAGGTCCTGCTTCTATGTTATGGAGAAAATTTGACATGGATGAGAATATGTGGTTGACAATGTGGGTGCTGTTTCAGTAGCACAAGTAAGAGATGATGGTGGCTTGTCTAGGGCATGCCAAAAAAGTGGGAAGAAGTAAACAGATCAAATCTACTTTTAAATGAAATGTCTTACCTAATCTCATTCTTTTTGTTGTTGTTGTTGTTGTTTTGCTGAGTACTGAGTTCTTTTGACCTGTGAGGGCTCTCAGACAATGTTAAATATCAACTATCGAGTGACTACATGAAAAATAGAACTACTTATGTTAACATCAGAGACCATTGCAATCAAGTGTTGGGTTTGCCTATTAATGTCATGTAACCAATAAAATAATCATTACCTTTTATTTAGCAGAAGCCTCATGACAGCCTAAAACTTCATCCCTCTTTTATCTTCCATAACATGTAATACCTACTCATGTGAAACTGTGGTAAAGATGCAAAGAGATAATATATACCTAAAGCTCTTAGTACAATGCCTGGTGTGTCGTAATTTTTATTAGCTATTTTTAACCACTGCTAGTATTCATAGCTCTCTCATGTTGGGGGTTTGGGGTGAAAATTAGTTACATTCCTATCCCTCTAAGGTATTGCTCATTTCAAGAACATGGGTTGGCTTTTCTGCTCACTTCTGCCAACTATAGCAATTGGCACATGTAACCCAAGGAAACCTGTATATCTGCAAACAAACAAACAAAAAAATTTGCTCTTGTGCCTTTAGCAGTGATAGAGAGGGTATAAGCAAGGCTGGACCCTGCCCCCACCCCGGAATGCTTGCATCACGTAAGAACTGAGCACAACACTCCCTTCCTCAGGTAAATCATGGAGCAGAGAAACAGAGCACAGATTCTGGGGTTAAAGTGCATGAGTAAACCTGGCTATGGTATTCATCAGCTAAGAGCAGCACAAGTCTCTCAGAGTGTTCGTGGTGCGGTCTCCTCATCCCTAAGATGAGGACAATAATAGTACTACCTCATGGAACTGTCATGAGGATTAAATACATGAACATGGTAGTGTCTTGCACAGAGTAAGTCATATATATTTGCCATTGTCGGTATCCGAAAAAGACTCCCTTGCTTCTCTAACCTTATCTATCAGGTTAAGATAGATATCAGGGAAGTTCTATCAGGTTAAGATCTATCAGGGAAGAGGGTTACTCTTCTTCCCAAGGGAAGAGAAAAGGAGGAGTAAGTATTTCTGAAAGAGAATTGCCCTATGCATTCCCTTCCTGGGTTACGGGGTGCAAGGCGCTTCCTCTATGCTGAACACTGAGCAGAGGGAATAGGCATTACCTCCCCTACATTCCACCACTCCACGCAGTTGGCCTTGAATTTGTCCTGTCCCTGCAGGTCCCTGTCTCCACCTGGAAAGGAGGGGCTTTTATGACACGGCCCTACCTCACTCACTTAGGGCCATATATTGTGCTTTGCATCTAATAAGCACTCAATCAGTGCTTGATGGGTTTGAACATGAGCATCTTTCTATGAGTGATTTTTTTCTAATCATGAGTGCTGTTGTCTGGCAACAAAACATAGGCCCTGAACAGGAAGTGTAGATCCCCATGTGTCTGCTCCTTCCTTCAGAACACTGTAGCCTTCTGCTTCCTGATTTTCAGGACCACCCAGAAATGCAGGACACCCAACAGCAACAAAATTTGTCTTAGCGTGGGGCAAACACATTTTACACTCACCCTCCTCACTGGTGCCTTTTTCCTGATCTAAGATTGCTGGGCTTCTCTGTCCAAAGCAGAAACAAAGAACTTAGAAAAAATATATTGTAAGATGAACACCTGGGTTTATTTGCTTCCTTTAGTCTTAAGCTCATAAATTAGGTTTAGCTAAATGTACAACATAGGGGAAGGAGTGAGTAAAATATGGGATGGATGCCAGTTTGGCAGCGTATTGTGAGGCCAGGAACATCAGTAAAGATGAGGTTGTGCAGTTCTGAAGGAGACAATCACACCATGTCACTGAGTAGAGCAGAGACTGAAGGTCCACGGGGATTCTCAGGTGACGAGTGCAAGCCCCCTTCATTGCACTAGTTCTCTCCGAAATTATTTGTTTATTATTTATTAACTGCCTCCCTCAGTTGCAGAGTATGTTCAATGAGACTCCCTCTTTTATTTATCTCTATAGCCCAATGGCCTTGTGGCAGGGTTTGGCAAACTGTGGCTGGCTGCCAAATCTGACCTGCTGCCTGTTTTGTGAATAAAATTTTATTGAAACACCACCAGACTGGTTTCTTTGTTTACATGTTGTCTGTGGCTGTTGTCAATGGCTGGCCTGAGTAGTTGTGACAGATTTCAAAGCTTAAATCTTTTACTATGTGGCTCATTATGGAAAATCTTTGCTGATCTCTGACCTAAACCACTAACCAACGTACATTAAGCACTTAATAAACACTTATATAATGGATGAGTGTGTGAATGAATAAATTGATACATGTGGATGAAGAATGAAAGAAAATGCAAATAAATAAGAACAATGTGCTATAAAGAACAGTACTATGCTCGAAAACATTTCAATTCTCTATTTGTTTAAGAATGCCATTTAAAAAAAAAAAAGCAGAAGAAAAGTTCAAACTGTGAGACCATCACCTCTGCAGATTGTTGAGGATGTAGTTCTGAGGTCTTGTGGTTCAAGAATTGCTGCAATTCTAGATTCTTGAACTGTCCACTTACATTTTCACTTTTAGTTCAAAAGTGAAGTTCCCTCATTACTAATTACCCTCCCAATTGTGCGTTAACAGTGGGATGAGCCGGCTGGGAAGATTACTTGAGAAGCTGTTTTACAGCAGACCATGTAGGTTATTCAAACATGAATTGAACAGACCTGACTTGTGTAGTAATGTAAATAATATTTACCAAACTGGTCATTCATCAAAATTAAATTGATTCAAGGCCCTATGAGGCTTGGTTATCTTAGTCTGAACACCAGACACAACATTCACCTGATAACTCACAGAGATCCCGGGCCAGCTCCAGCCCCCTTCACTGGGCTCGTGTTATGTTGGTCTTCAGAGGAGCCTTCTTTAAAACTTAATCTGCTAACCAAGAAAAGAGCAATGAGCCTTTACATCTTTTAAAGATCAAGAAAAGAAAATAGGAGAAGAGACATTTTATTTGTTTCACACAAGGATGAAAATTGGTCTCCCTCCCTTCTGTCTCCGCGCTTCTGTGAATCTGGTTGGCTCTCCTATAACTATTTGTTCATTTGCTTAATTCCTTTAGGGGCCTTTCCAACTAGTAGCATAAGCCAAACGAGGGGAAGCAATCTATTTGCCAAAAGGTTGCATTTTTGAAAGATATTTTGCATGCTCAGTTTCACAAAGAAACAACCGTTGTAAGAGCGCCGGGACATTAATTTTTCACGTATTGAAAATACTCGTCTTTAATGCACATGGCCATAGGTTCAAAAAGTAATGTTCAGCTTGTGTATGTTGGCCAGAATAATACTATTCAAGACTTCCTCCTCGTTCCCTGTTGCCACACAGTTTTGCCCCACTGTGTCCAGTGTTTTCCTTTGCATTTCAAAGCCCTGGGGTCAAATGTAACCAAGGTTGCATATTGAATTGGGGAGGGTTTTTTTTTTTTTCAAATTTCCATGAATTTATGTCCTTAATGAACAGTGGTGGTGTTTCTCTAAAGTAAGTCAACAACAGGGTGCAAATTATTTGACCTCTTTTTGCCAAGAGTCCGTAAAAATTCACAATTCACCAGAAGGAGTCCTGGCCACACGTGACCTCATTAAATATTGGCTACCTCATCCCCCCACTCCCCCCCCAGAGCTCCCATTTCTAACTAATCATTGCAATGGCTTCATTAAGTAAAATCCAATTATAATGAAGGTTCAACTTGCTTATTTGAAAGAGAAAATCAAAATGATTCTTCAGCTCGGGGTGGTATAGCTCGTTGTAAAGGTTCACTTCAGACTAGTCCTTCTGAAGGTGAGGTGTGCTGGCCTGAGCAAGACAGAGGAGAGCTGCACAGAAACAGCGCTGATGTGTAAAGCAGGACGAAGAGGCCAAGTGGCCTGGGATGCCGAAGACACACACACTCACACCAACAGGAATGGAGTAGGGGTGACAGGTGTGAACCTGTTTCATAAAGGACTTTTTTTTTTTACTGCAGTAACCTATCTTTCTATACAATTTTAAAAGTAGGATATTACTTAAGCCTCTTTTTGCCCCATATCTAAACCTACAGGAAGTCCAGCGGCATGTACTCTGCTTTTATTAGGTTGAGAATATCCAGATGATTTTAATAAAGCTTTAAAAGAACATTAGTTTCCTGCTAGTTCAATGAAAACCACTTGCAAGATGAATTTAAAGCAATATATCTATTTCTTGTCAGCACACGCCCTCTTTATGCAAATATGTCACGTTTTTATAATATCCAATGAAACAACACACACACACACACACACACACACAATCATCAACTGCATGTGAACAGGAGAAAAATCTCATAGTTGTGACTGTTTAGGGAGGAGGAATGGAGGGCGCCATGGGTGCGAGGGGTCTGTGTAGATCCCCCTTCGGGATTGAGGCTCATGGGACCTCCACTGATGAGAGGTTGCAGTCTTGGCTACAGGAGTTCCTCTCTGGGAACTGTCCTAGGCTTTGCCTGTTCTCTAGGGACAGCTCACCTTCCACTGATTGGTCAATATGGTGTGTGGACGGAGGACCGGGAGAGGTCTGTACAGTCCTGGTCCCTGACAACAGTGACCTTCAGGACCATCCCAACTGGAGCACCTGAGGCCTTCACTGGGACTGCCCCTGCAGTTCGGTGCCTCCTTGGGTCAGTTCTGATGCTCGCAGTCTCCAGGGTTTGACTCAGAGCACTGCATGCAGATCTTCACCTGGGAGCCAATTTCCCAGGGAACCCAAGGTAAGATGGTGAAGAATGTTTCTTCCCAATTTCTCCCACATTGATTTCATCTGCAACTTTCTCTTATGAAAGTATGCAAGCATACTCAAAAGCCAAGGAAATAATATAACTCACCAACCTTATCAACATCTTGCCATTCTTGTTTCATCTAATCCTCTTTAAAAACTTCATTCTTCTAAAGTAAATCATTTCATCCATAAATACTTCAATATGTTTCTAACATGTAAAAAAATTTTTAAGCAATAACCACACTGCTATTATAACATCTGAAATTAACCATAAGTCCTTAAAATCACTAAAACCCAGACTGTGTCCAATATTTCTCAATTGTTTTCAAAATGGTTTTTTTTGTTTATTTATTTGTTTGTTTGTTTTTACCATGCACATTGACTTGTGAAATTTTATTCCTACTCCCAGACTTACCTTCAAGTAATCATGACCCCTAGCCAAGACCCTAACCATGGTTTTCTATCGGCTCTTCGAATCTCCAGTCTCACCTCCCTCTTGGGAGCTTTGCCACTGTGGTCAGATCGATTTTCCTAAGTTTAGCTCTGTTGTTAATATTTTCTACCACAAATAGCATTCATTGTTTCTCAAAGTATGATCTATGGAACACTAGTCTGTCAGCTGCTTTATAAAGCAAAACTAATAATGCAATGAATACTCTGTGAACACACAAATCTGGGAAATGCTGTGAATTTCACCCTCTTCTTGGATATTCATAATGTACACTAGTTTATTCAAGGCTCTGAACAGCCCTGCAGCACAGAACCTGTCAAACATTTCTAAGCCAGTATTTTCTAAGCCTATGGCCATATCACGCTGTGTTTAGCACCTGTTAATGTCCCACAGAAACTGTGCTCTGTGGAACACACCCTAGTATCTGCTGGCTTCCTAGAGTGGCATTCAAAGCCTCCATTGCATGACTCCATCTATAATATTTTCCAGAAGTGAATTTTCTCTTTACTTTTCCCCTTTTGCCCTTTGATTTCATCTTCGTTAGCCAGTCTTTTCATTCAGTCTCTTTTGGTTGAAATCCATCACATGCTTCAAATCTCTGTTTGCTAGGAAACCTTACAAACTCTCCCAACCAGACTCAATCCTTTCTTCCTCTGAGTTCTCAAAGTACCTGTTCAATCTACCACAGTGACAAGGACATCAGACTCAGACTCACTGTTTGGCAGTAGGACTTTCTCTTCTACAAAATAAGAATAATGTGGCATTTACCCCCAGAGAATTGTGTTGTAGGTTAAACAAGAAAATGAATGCAGATGCTATTAAATCTAAGGTCTTGAAGTCAAGGATTGCGTAGAATTAAGCTTTGTAGTTTCAGGTGAATCTTGTGCAGTTGTGAGTCCAGTGGGTCCTGATTCCTGTTGCTGGATTGTTATGCTGTCTGCCTACAGAGGTTCTGGATCATGCATCGCCTTCAGAGTCCATTGATGAGATAATGATCTACGCATTGAGAGGAGAGTGCTATGTTTTAGGCTGTGACAGTTCATTCTAGTTGTGCCCTCACACACCATGCAGGCTTTGAAAGGCCACCTGTTATTTCTGGAGCTGTTTCCAGATTTGTAAAATTTAAGGGACTGAGCTTATTTTTTAAACTACAAGAAACTTTAAAAGTTAATTCTCCCATGATGTGAGAGATTTTTAAAAAAGCAAACAGCATTAATTCAATGACCTTCCTATTTTTTCTAATTGAAGTTATATAAAAAGTTGATAATTTTATTTGCTTCTTCTATCTTACTATAAGTAATTGGACAGTTTTCCCCTAAGATTTCTATAATATTGAGCCACACTACTTAGGTACAGATTGTAGCTTTCATCCTATATAATAAAAGGCTAATATGCAAATCAACCAAATGCTGAATGACCAGTTGCTATGACACACACTGACTACCAGGGGGCAGACACTCAATGCAGGACCTATCCCCTGGTGGTCAGTGCGCTCCTACGGGAGCCTCTCCCACCTCCACAGTGGTGCTAAGAATGTCTGACTGCTGCTGGCTTAGGCTTGCTCCCTGAGTGGGGAGGGGAAGGAAGTGGGCCTAAGCTGTCAGTCAGACATCCCCCGAGGGCTTTGCAATTGTGAGAAGGCAAGGGCTGGGCTGAGGACCCCTCCCCCCCACAAGTGCACAATTTTCATGCACCAGGCCTCAGTTTGATATATAAAAAGCTTAAGTAGGTAATCACTGCTCTTAATTTTTGCTTAAAAAATTCTGTGATGCTCTGAGATAAATCAAGAGATTCAAAATTTGGTTCTTACATGGTTTGCTCACTTTTTCTATATGCATGGATGTAACTTATGTTATTGTTGCAAAGGGATCAAACACAGTGTAGAGGGACAGGCTTCCCAGCTGAGTGTTATGTAGACATCATTGACAAATAAGCAGCCAGAGAGTGGGGTAGGAACAGTGAGCTGATGGTGTGCACAGAGTAACTAGTATACAGATCCAAACACAAGAGTGATCAGAGAAAGTTTGGTATTTTGGGTGTGTGTGTGTGTGTGCACATGCGTTTGTACTGGGTAATGATGTAAAATGTATTTCTAACCATGTGTCGAGGTCAAACAAGCTTGCTCCACACTTGAGGAAGCTTTCTTACAAGTGCTTGGGGGGACCAGGTGGTAGACATCAACAGAGCAGCACAAACCAATCCTTCCCCCTAAAACATGGAGCTCAAGACAGCACGTTCTATTGCTGATGCAAATTACAATGAACCAACAAGTTCAAATGCAAAGAAGGCCTTTCCTCAGAATGCCCAGAAATGGGTTGCTTCAGAAAGATACAGGCTTAATGTATTTCATGTTTCTAGGTGGCAGTTCTGCGCCACTTCTGTGGTGTCAGATATTTGTGGTCTCCTCAACTTCCTGCGGTTCAGTCACTTTTTTGCTTCACATCTACCATGGGAGAATGGGACCTGCCATCTGTGCTGGGAACTTCAAAGATGTGCTTTGTTTTACATTCTGCTACAGTGAAGTCAATGCAAATTGTTTTTATGTTGTTTAAAATTTTTTATTTTACTTGTTGTTGGAAGGGGGGATGGAATAAGGGGAGTGAAAAAGTCTCAGCCATAGTTTCATATGGTTTGGCCTGACTTAAAAAAAAAAATAGCTCAACAGATGTTAGTTTTGATTCATTGTTTTCTGTGGGAATCTACTTTTTACTATTTTTCAAATTCTATTTGGATCCAAATTTGTCTCAGTAGGGGAAAATGCTAACTTTCCATTTAGATATATTCTCTTTAACAATGGCAGTGTGCCATACCCTCCTCCTTTCTCTCCTTTTTTTTTTTTTTTTTTTTTTGAGAAAGAGCACAAACTTTATTCAATAGTCTTTCCAAGGTCAACTGAAAAGCTTTATTTCTCAGGGAGGACAGGCTCTCAGAGCTTGGAGGGAACCAGAAGAGACCTCAGAGTATACTTAATCCAGTTCCTACTCAATTTGCACATGAAACCATTGAGCTTCAGATAAGTGATGTGAATCACCCAAGCACATGAGCTCACTGATGGCCTCTCTGGACCTAGAACTGAGCTTAGGAGGACAGACAAGGCCCTTGCCCTTTGACCTCACTGTCTCTCAAATGCTGAGCAATAGCTCCTCCCCAATGCTGGTTTACTGGAAAACTTTGGTCATTCAAATCACATAAAAATCACTGTACATTTTGTTCCTGTCAAGAAAATTTCAAAAGTAATTGATGTTGTAGAGTTAGACATTTTATTTATTAGTCAATTGAGTTTATTATTATAATAGGAGTCTCCACAGAAAATTGGTAGTTTATCAAATGTATTTACTGTGATGGATAATAAGATAAAAGGAAGTTTCCTAAGAATAGTTAATGTTTCTTGCCTGATATATAGAATGTTTTTCCTTTAGAATTATGATTATTGGGAGTGTTCAAATTATAATTAGAGAACTTATTCAAATTAGACACTTAAAGTTGGAATTAAGGAAGGAAATTTCCTGATAATTTAGAGGACATTTTCTCATCCAAGGGCACTAGAAAAAACTGGACCTACAATTCTTTGCTATGGGGGATGAGCTAGCCTGTCACTGTAGGCCTTTACCCAACAGACACTAGTAACACCCCCATAGTTTTGATAACCCAAATTGTCTTCAGATTTTGCCAAATGTCCTTTAGTGGGTGAAATTGCCCCTAACTGTGAATCACTAATTTGGACAAGTCTGGATGTTTAAAATTTTAAGGGAATAGTTCCTATACTAGGGGGAAAAGAGAGAGAAAGAAAGAGGAAGAAAGAGAGATGGAAAGAGAAGAAGAGAGAAAAGCAGGCGGAGACGGGGGTATTATTCTTTCTGATTATAAATGTATAAATGCTTACATTTATAAAATATGAAGACACATGTTATTTCAGTAATACAAAATTACCTCAGGTCAGTCTAAGCATGTTGTCACAGTTAAGAAAGTAATAAGCATGACATCTAAAATCAATGAAAATAAATTGAGGTCTTTGTCAAAAAATCCCTAAGAGATGTGGGAACAGATAGTACAGTTTGTGACCTCTGAAATGCCTTTAACTCCCTCTTCAACCATCTATTAGTTTCTCTTATTACTGCAGTTGCTCTTTCACAGTCTCTATTCTTCTCTCTCTAACTCAACCCCAGATCTCAGCCCTGGCTCTTTTCCACCTCCTCCTTCTGCCGGCGCATTGGTGCCTACAGACGCACGCGGTTCTTGCACATGTGCTTCTCTGATTTACCTAGTTTAGATCTCTGTAACCTCTTGTCATGTTGCTGCCTTGCCTCTTGCCTAGATCCACACAACAAAAGGCCTAGAGCCCAGACAAATAGTAAATCTTCCTTGGAATATTCTGAGATAAGGGGAGGGTTTAAACCCTTACACAGGTCTATTTTATCCAGTCATACTAAAAGAATAAGGAGGGGAGCAATTCCAGTACTCAAACCCCACAGTTAATACTCTGGGTATGTGTTTTATACCTGAAGCTGTAAGAAGAGAATCAAAATGAAAATATATAGTTTGCATTTTATTTTTCATAGAGGAAAAAAAAAATGACTTCACTTCTTTCATATCCTTGTTCCCATTGGATTATGAGGTTGAGTTCAGGATGTTTCTGTTTTATATGGGACCACCATCATTTACTAAGTACTTGCTATGTGCCACAGAACAAGTATTTTACAAGAATGTCATAGTTAACTTTTATTACAAATAGTTAACAGGTGCTATTAATATTTCCAATGGACCAGTGAGGAAACTGAGTCTCACAGTGGTTATGTTAGCTAGCAAGAACCACATAGCCATTCAATTTTTACCTATAAGTGGAAGAAAAATTCCCATGCAGTACACTTCACTTGTCTATCTTTGAACACTTGCTGTGGTAGGTAGGTGGCCAGGTGAGGGGTATCCTAACATCCTATTGCGGTCCCACCATGTTCCAACAAGGCCCATGGACAGTGGGAGGAGGGCTGGTTAGGTGGCAGTAGGAAGCATTTGCCCATGATCTCTACTATAAGAACCTACCCAGATACTTTTCCCCATGCATTTCAGCCATGCGTGCTCTGGGTTTGTTTGGAAGTGTCTTATGGTCTTGCTACTCTAGCTATTCTCCACAGACCTGCAGCATCAATGTCATGGGAATTTATGAGAAATGTAGTCTCCGGCAGAACTCCAGACCTACTGAATAGTTTCCCAGGTGATTTGCATACAGTGCCCTCAGGATATTAGGAGGTGGTCCCAATAGAAAGCTTCCATGGTCCAGTGGTTCTCAAAAGAGCCTACTTCAAGTTCACTTGGAGGGCTTGAGAAAGCAGGTTGCTGGGCCTCCCCTCTGCTCTTCTGGGTTCAGTAGACCTGGGATGGGGTCCAAGAATTTGCATTTCTTACAAGTTCCAAGGTGGACTGGGGACCACAGCTTGAGAGCCACTACTACAGTCAACTAAATTGAGAAGCTGCTAAAAATTAAACCAAATGAAATAGTTGATTTTGAAACAGGTCTCAAAGCTGTTAATTGGTTTCTCAAATTCTTAGCCCACTAAAACCATTTTATTTTGGGGGCGGGGTGGAAAACTATCTCTATAGAGTAGTGTTCCACATAATGACGTTTGGGAACCACTGCTCCATGTACAATAAAGTCTGGAAACTGACCCCCCCCCCCAAAAAAAAAAGCTGACTGTAGTAAAATGACCTCTTCAGTTGGGTGAGGGGTAGTTTCAGATTTGGTGTAATGTCAGCACAGCTGTTGTGTCTTGTAGCAAATGAATAGCACATTTCTCCACGGGATTTGTACAGCTTGAAAATAAATTATAAATTATTGAGATTCACATAACATAGACAAGAGATTGAAAAGGGACAAAATATACCTGCAACGACATTTGAATTGCTGTTTCATCGCGCCCCCCCCCCCTCATTGAAATCCAAGCCAAGAATAAAACATTGATTAAATAGCGAGCATTGACATTTTACTCCTGTGGTGCTGGAGACCAGCCGAGACAAAGAGCCGGCTAAACTCAAAAGACAAAGAGTCCTTTTGTGAGGTAGTAAGTTCATCTGGGAGAAATATTAAGTGAAGCCTCAAAGGAGAGCGTTCTCCAATATTTTTACCTACAACACTCATTGAGAGGCAATAGGTAAAATTGCATTGAAAATATATGGGGTTCGGAAGATGAAGGAATTGGAATATACATAAAACCCCACTTTCCCTCCAGTGAGGGAAATCTATATTAGGAAGTGAAACTCACAATGAACAATGAGAGATGAGTAAAAAGATACATTCTTCTGAGCAAACAACACATAAAATGCCAATTTTATCACAGTCTCTATGGATGGGAAATAGAGGAGTGAGCAAAACAGACATTTTGTTTCCTCTCAAGTATCATACACTGTACTGCAGGCTTAAAAATAATAAAACAATAAATCAAATAAGTGTTATGTTTGAAGATAAACCAGGAGAGGATATGGAGAATAATAGGATTCGGGAGATCTGCCTCAGAAAGTGTGCTCTGGGAAAACTTCTCTGATGATTCATTTGAGCTAAGAAAGAAAAGAATAGAAGAAGTGACCCATATAAATGTTTGGGTAAAAAACATGCTGGAAATCCAGGACAGTGCATGAAAAGGACTGTACTTGGGAAAGAAATGGGGTATTTATGGCACTGAAAGGAGACCGCAGTAACTGAACACTTGCTTTGTAAACGTTACTACACCACGTCGTATGTGTGAGTATGAGAGTGTGTGCCTTTGCAAGTGGTAGGCTGTGGTTGGGCTGATAGTATTCAACACCGAGTTAGACCTTGGCCTCCTGATTTTGGCCATTTCACTTCCCATGATTCATTTACTCAGCTGCAAGTGCTACGAGCTGGTTTCTGCCATGCTATACAGAGCAAACAGGTCATTCGACCAGTCCCAGTTCTACGTGCTCTTGCTGAAATATTATTACACCCCCTGCCTGTTTTTAAGAGCTATTCCTTGACATTCAGGCTAAGTTCAATTTTGGGCAAACAACTCGGACAATTTAAAGTTACTCAACAACTTTAAATCTTTAAGGAGGCTTATCCCATATTTTCACAGTAGTGCTACAGTGAGAGATGAAAGAGGATTTGAACCAATATTGGACCTGTTGCATATTGTTGTAAGAGTTTCAGATAAATAGATGTACTAGGAAGATCCTAAATATAAAGAAATAATTTCTTGAGGTATTTAATAAGGTACAAATAAAGATGTCTTAACCTGAGACTTACAAGAATGAGTGTGCAAAGGATAGAAATATGTCCAAAAGTGATTGCAGAAGAACATTCTAGAAGTGAATGAGCAGAAGATTGTTTTGAATTATTTAATAGAACTAGAAGAAAAATAGAAGGAATTCAGAAGGATCCCACAGCAGTGGGGTTAATTACCACATTGTTTTACTCAAGTCTCACAGGTATTTATTTATTCCTGCAAGACAAAGGGCTGGCAAGTGAGTTCAAGGAAAGCAAGGCAGCTCGGATTTATAGGAAAGACTTATCTTTCCTCCTGTGGTTTCCAATATGGTGAACTGAGCATTTGCCTTCTAAGAAGTTCAAATCCTTGAAATAGAAACTCTCCCGCTGAGCCCAGGCCCCGTGATTGCTTCATCAGTCCCACGTCCCAAATATTACATTTGCTGTGTGCTTTTAAGTGGCATCAAGTTCATCAAGGCTGGCTGAACTCGTTCGAAGAAGAGGCAAAAATCTGTTCTTTTCTGCAAATGGCCTGATTGTGTAATCAGAACCGAGCCAAATCTGGCTTGTGTTGTTAGAGGAATTATCTCCTCATTAAAAACAAATCTTAATAGGCCTAATTTGAAGGCTGCTTTTGTCTGTAACTTGATCAAGAGGGTAATGACTGTGAACTGTTCAACAGAGGGAGAGTCAGAGAAAGTCAGACATTAAACAGTGCCTATTACAGTCATATTACAGTCCTTTGATATGCAAATGAAGCAGAGAAGGCAAAAAATGAAAATATAGCTGGGCTTACTTCTATTTCATTTCTAGATTCTCTCTGTAGGGCATGTCAAAAAACCTGTCTAAAAAATTACTCTCTTTGAGAGACACAAAATTATTTTTTTTAGGGCCTTAGTCTCTTCAGTTGTAAAGTGGGGATAATAATGTCTACAATTATTATGATAGGGCGGTTATAAGGATTACATGAATTAATATATGAAACATTTAAAATAGTATCTGGATTTCTACCCCATGAAGCACAGAGTTAATGACAGCTGTAGGCTTAGCTGTTAGTATTAGTCTTGTTATGATTATTGACATTTTTTTTCTATTCTATATCAATAAGAATACCATTCACAGACTCGCAGAATTTTGGAACTGGAAAATATTTATAATATCATTTCCAGAACTGTATCCATACATATGCACTGTTATTTCAGATATTAGTAATATGAAAGTGGATTTCTGTTCAATGACTTTTAGAAAATGCTAGGCTAAATAAAATCAAAACCATCTCACCATAGGGCCTTCCGAACTGTTAATAAGCCAGAAATGTGAGTCTTACGGAGGATGATAGCCTACGCATTCTTTCCTAAATTTACTTGACCCCAAACCTATTTCCCATAATATGTCTCATAAGCCTTGAGGAAAATTAGTTCTTAAAGGAAATCATGGGTGAAAACTCAGGGATGCCCATGGAGGAGCAGAACTCCTACGGCGGTTCGGGCAGGCAGGATAGGAGCAGGTCTGCTGTCGCCTCTCTGGATGCTGTGCAGAGAGCTCAAGGAGTCTGTCTTGAGTTCCACAGGGAAAGCTGGGAGCGCGAGGATGAGGACGACCTGCTGCTTGGAAACATGGGCCTGGTTTAATGCCCACTTCCCTCTGTCTGATCTCATGCTGCTCTTTCACTTTCCGGGGCCTCATTGTTTTCTCTTCTGAAAATGGGGACAATGACTTCATCTGCCTTGTGGGGCAATGAGAATTTAAATGACATTATGCGTGTAAACATATACATTAATGACGAACAATTTATCATGGTTCCTGGCACATAGCAAGTGCTCAAAATATGTTGCCCAAATATGTAGGATAAATAGCGTTTTTAAAAGGAGACAGGTTCCATAGTGGGGACGGGAGAGCTGATGACATTGGTTGTTTGCTGTCAACTTCTCTTTAAGAGTTTGCCCCCAGGAGCTCCTCTACTAAGCTCTGCTGTGAGCAATGCTAGGAAGCGCTCTTACCGCTGAACCGGCCCTGAAACAGATCTCCCTCTCCCCTGTCCATCCCCCTGCCAATAGGAAAGGACTGGTAGCCACTCCCTGCAGGGATGAGGGTGGGGTGGGGGAGGGTCCAGCCTTGGCTTAGGGTCTTTGGATTCTATTCAGGAATTTCCCAGCCTGGAAGCATCCAAAGCCCCCCCCCCCCCCCCCCCCCCCCCCCCCCCCCCCCCCCCCCCCGCCCACCCCGGTCAGGCCTGAGTGCCACAGTGGGGCATGGACAGGCCTGTCTGTGACGCCCTGAGGCCCATCCACAAGGAGGTAAGAACAGACATTGGGAAGTAGCATTTGGAAACGTCCATGGTGGTTTGCAGAGTAACTTTATGTCTCTGCATATGCTGAATCCAAATGATTTTTTAGATGAGACTTGGATTTGAATACATTTTTGTTATTTCATTTTTTCTAGTAATTTATGTGTATGGTATTTTACAAAAGCATTAGTCCAGGATACATGAATATTAAAACAAAACAAAATACAATCAAACATGTCCCTTACCTCAGATATATCTGCTTGAGAATTAGTTTAAAACAGAGTTAGCCCTTGGGAACTTGTTAGAAATGTAATTTTTGGTCCAATCCTAGACCTACTGCATGAGAAATTCTGGGGAAGGGCCCAGCGATCTTTACTTTAACAAGCCCTGCAGGTGACTCATACTCACACCAGAACTTTAGAAGCACTGAGCATACTAGTATCTCCAGGATAACCGTAAATTCTTCCAAACTTAATAGAGCAGGAATAGAAATCATATCCCGAACTCTGGCATGCAAAAATAACATAACATGACTTCTCCAAAATCAAATTCAGTGTTACTCTGAACGACCGTTCATTCAGGTTCGAAGTCATTTCCATGTCAGTTAGGATCAGGTTCAGTTATGGGCAACGAAGGCCTCAAAATAACTGACCCAATAAGCAGACGCTTGTAAAAACAAAGCCAGGCAGGCAGGGCTCTCCTAAGGGGAATCCCACTCTCTGACCTCAATCCAAATCCTCGGAAGCAAGAGGACACAGAGGTCGGCCTACTTTTTGTTGTTGTTGTTGTTGTGAACTGATTTTAGAGAGAAAGGAAGGGAGAGGAAGAGGGAGAGAGAGAAAAAAACATTACTGTGAGAGAGAAACGTTGATCGGTTACCTCCCACTTCCCACACGCACCCGACCAGGGAGGGAACTGGAAACCTGGGCATATGCCCTGACTGGGAATTGAACTGGGGACATTTTGGTGCATGGGATGATGCTCGACCAACTGAGCCGTACCTGCAAGGGTTTGCCTACCTTTTTTAATAGAGTAGGAAGCCCCCAAATGAGACTGCGGTGTGCAATCCTGCGGAATCAGCAATGGTATCCCATTATCCTTTGCGATAATCCTGGAGCCAGCAGTTACCTGGAAGGTTCAAGGCCCACTCTGAGCTTCTGGGACTTGTTTATATATTACATCGTGTTCCCCACCCCCACACCCTCACCCCCAACCCCTTTTAACTATTGTCCTCTGAGGCCTTTAAAACTCCCTTCTTAGGTTTTGGAACCCAAATTATGTCCTCCTCATTCTCAATGGCCTTGTCCAGGATTGTCTCATTTGTCATGGATTGTTATTTTCTTCGTGCATTTCTTTGTAACTGGAAACCTCAAGCACAAAAGGTGGGTGGAAGCACATTTTACAACTTCATTCTCATGCCTTTGGCATTGAAGTCAAGTTCTAATTGAAAAATTTCTCTTGGGGGCACTAATTAGATCTTGAGACTGATGCTTTGTGCAAAATTTAATTTCTTTCAAGTTTGCCATATTTCTATAGGTTCCTGTTTTCATTGTTTCCAGTTTGCTACTAAGACCATACTTCCATTGGTCTAGGCTACTGGCCACAATGCTTATTTAGTGACATTTAAAAAAATGTAAGTGAAAACATTCGCAATTTTTGAATGAATTTTCATTTCCCAATGTTTACTCCTGGGTCTAATGAATTGCCCAACATTTTTAGTGCATTAGAGTATCAATTACATAATTGTTCTATATTCATTTGGTTGTAAAATTTTCAAAAAGATAGATTCAGAGACCAGGTTTGACTAACTCCTGACTGTGCTTCCCAGTGTCATCTCTGTGCCATTATATGAATATCTACCTTTTGTAACAGGGTCAAAAATCCCCCCAAAATATGAGCTCCTTAATTTAGACATACTTAAAGCTGATTTTTCTCCTATCCTTGTTTACATCTCTAACAAAAGTTTCCAGAAAAGAAAAACAAAATAATTTTGGAATTTTAAATATACAACTTTAATTTTATAGGAATAACTTCTTATACAATTTGAATATCAACCTAATTATTTCCTTTTACTTCCATTTTTCCTCATTTTTCTTGCTTATCTTTAAAGGATAAAATTGCTTCTACTTCTACTTAAAGACATTCACTTTTTGAATATTTTGGTTCATTTTCTTCTAACCTCAAAGAAAGATGTTTTAGAAACACTGCCTTTATTTTTTAATATCTACTTATATCTACTTATATTCATAGTAATTCTTTTTCCATTGATGAAGCAATACAACTTGTTTTCACAAATGCAAACCAAATGAAATGTGTAAGGAAAAAGGTTGGCCGTGTTTTGTTGTCAAATCTTTGGACCTGTTTGTCTAAAGCAGGAACATTTACTTGCATTTAGTAACTATTCGTGGCTGTTAAAGAAACTTTTCTGCCAAATTCCTGGGAGGGCAGATAGCTCCAGGTCAATTTGGATGGACCCTTTAAGAATTTCAAGATAACATTTAAAATGTGCATTATTTTACAACATCTTCCCCTACTAAGTTGTGTCAAAACCTCTTCCTCTGGCTTTGATAGAGCAAATTGCAGCAGGGCAACTTAATGAAATTCTGACATTAACATTTACATATTTTCATGTTTTTCTATTTAGCAAGATACACTGGACATTTTTTTAAAAAAACTCCTGACTGGTGAAGTCAAGGAAACAAAGGCCTATGTGGTTTTTCCCTGGAGAAGCCAAAAAACTGTCTGAATTAAACATACATGTCAGTGACATTCCTACACAGGGAGGATTAGGTGAACCTTGTGTGTAAAGGTAAATGAAGAGAATGTAAACGCGGCACCTCTCGGCTTTTTAAAATGTTTCAGTTTGCCTTGTCTTTCATCTCGTACCCATCAGGCAGAGCCACAGTGGAATAAAATGAAATTTCCTTCAGTGGTCACTCAAAACAGAATCTATTAGCTCCCTCTCCTGAGTAGAAAAGGATAGATTTGGAAGAGACGGGGAATTGTGAATGTGAAAGATTTATATTTCTGATTAAACCCTGACAGCCACTCTGCTTGTTTTAGAAATTGAGGAGAGAGACGGTTTGGGGGGACGAGAGGGAGGGGATGAGCAGCTACATCACCATGTTTAGACCCAGAAGGATGAAAACATGGCACACTGGATTGCACGCCTCCCTGACCTTGAGAGATGTTGTTAATCAATCAGCTCATATTTCCCTCTGAGCTTAGATATGGCCTCAGAATCATCTTGGTATAGCCCTCTGGGCAGCTGCTACCAATCTATCTGGTTGGCTTATGAGTTTGATTTACTGAGTGCATTATTTATTCATTTATTCAACATGTATTGAACATCTGAACTGGTCCAGGAATGTTAAAGGCATTCAGGAGCAAGACATGAAACTTACATTCTAATGAAATGAAACCTTTTTATTATCTTCTGAGGGGGGTCTGCATATTTGCTTGGCATGCAGTAGGTGCTCAATAAACTTCTTTTGTCACATTGCATTGAATTGGCCTGTGAAGAGCATTCTGGCATCAGCTGACCCCGCTGAGAAGTGGAGTGTGGCTGTGGTTCTCCCTGGAATAATGAGAACATTTGTTCCACCTCGGTTCACTTTATTCTCAAGGTCCATTAAAAACAAACTCACCATAAGATTAGCTCTCAACTGGATATGTTTTGAAGGGCAGGGGTAGATAGCCACGAAAAGAATCGTACATAGAAACCCATGTCATCCCTTACATCTGACCTCTGAATATCTTTTAGATCTGCTGATTGAATTCTTGCTAGAACACTACATCACAGTCCATCCTCAAAGGCAGTAAGTGACACCGCAGCACTGAAGGCAAACGGTTGACATTGTGCTCTTGCGAGCATCTTGTATGCAGCTGCGAACAGCTGTATTAGTGCCAGTTAAGCTGCGATCACATCACCGGGGAGAGAGATAAAGGGCAATTTATTCACAAAGCGCCGTTCGAAGCGGCTCACAGGTGTGTTCAAGGATTGGTTTCCTGCTATCTCCCTTCTGTCTAAAAGGTATACTACATTGAGGTGATTGGGAAATATAATTTTGCCAGAATTACAGGTCTGCTCTGCCCAAGAATGATGTTTTAGGAATACATGCTGTGGCATTCATAAACAGAGATGAAACCCCTACATGCAAAGAGGATTAGCTTCTACTCTCCAGGGTGATCCTTAGTCCACTCATTCATTCCCTCATGAATAAGCCTTAGTTTTCCCCCGTCTGATAGCAAAAGTATAAAATATGCCCAAAACAGGGCCTCTTTCAGAGAACAGCTTCATTTATCACCCTCATTTGCAATTTCACTCCCCTCAAAGAAGCTACCAGCTGCTCATCCTTTGACTACAAAGAGCTTCTTCCGTGAACAGGATGGGGTCACACTCTAACTGCCAGGGAAGGGGACAGAGGAGGGGAGAAAGGGCACCCCGCAAAAGGAGATGGGAATGGCAGCTGGACATGAGCTTTACACAGACTCCAGTTTGCTGCTTGAAGGGCACATTGTGTGTATGAGATACCCTCTTGAGAAGCGGAGTTAGAAGGAACAGCAGTATAACTAAAACTGGGCAGAAATCCTAGGTAATGTTCCGGATGCTGGCGGAGCACACGGGCCACCTCCTGGGGATCGCCCTGTAAACTTGTTAAAGCTGTGGGTCCCTGGTCTAGCTGGCAGCTGCAGAGTCACTGGGAGGGGCCTGAGAGGAGCCTGGAGAGCACAGCCCCACCCAAGGCCTCCTCACATGTAGGCCTCAGGTAAGTGGACTTCTTCCCAGGTGGGTCAGGGTTCAAGTGAACAGAGAGAGGAGGATGTACTTTTGACCCAGCTTTGGCTGTGTTGACTCCACTGTGGGGTTGAAGGAGTCACAGCACATGCAGATTCACGAGGAGAGGCCATAACCCATCTGAGAGGAGGGTCAAAGTATTTGGAGCCATGTTTTTTAAAATCACCACATATGGCTAATGCCTACTGAGTGCTTTCTATGTGCCAGCACTGTGCTAAGCGCTTTACCAAGGATGTCTCTTCTGAAGTTCGTGGGAACAGTATGGAACAGGAGCTCTTAGGACCCCAGATTACAAAGGAAGGATCACAGGCTTAGGGAGGGTACCTAGCTTGCCCAGGCTCACCAGCCAGTGTCCACAATGGGAACTGAACCCCATAATCCTAAATTGCATAACCTCGGTGTTCTTTGTAACTCAGCCTGACTCCGACCCAATGTGCACACCCTGTCAGCTCATTCTAAGTATTTGTAAAGGGAAGAAGTTCTCAGCAACTGTACACTCGGGGACCTCCAAGAGGGACAACACAGCAGCAACGTGGTTGGCAACTAATACATCTCTTTTGCCCTTGTCTGAGGGAAAGCCTCAGGAACCGGTGGGTGCTTGGATCTTGGCCTGGCCTTGACATTTCTCATGTAATTGCTAGTATAATCCTCTCCTTGGTGACCCCATCTCCAGAGGTCTCATGCCTGGATCCTGAATTCAAGGAAAAAGGTGAAAAATATTTTTTTTCGAAAGTGCTTCTGAATCAATATTCTCCCAGATTCAGGAAGACTATCACAAACTGGGAGCACTCATTCCCAGGAATACAGACAAATATCTTTTGACAACTTTTTCCTACATTTATTATAACTTACACTGATCAGAAGAGTAGTCAATGATATTTAAACTCAGTTTTGTTTTCATGTAGCCACTCATCCAACAAATATATATAAAACACCTACTATGTGCCAGTGCTGCATTGTGAAGACACCATAGTGAACAAGACAACGAAGGTGGTCTCCTCCCTCCCAGAGCTTGTTGTCTAGTGAGGAAGACACAGAGAAACTAAGTAGCTAATTCTCAAAAGTATTTTTGAAAAAAAGAAAAAGGTAGTAAGATAAAAACACGACATCATCGTGAAGTAGGAAATCTAGTTTATATGTATGCTGGAAGAGGTAGGCCTCTTTCAAAATGTGATACATAAGTTAAAACCCAAGGAAAGAGAGGAAAAGAAAGGCCATGATCTTACTTATTTTTATTCTGACTATTGGGTTTGAACTTCATTTCCTTTGAGTTCAGACCCTGTTCCAAAGGGAATGAAGCTAATGACATAGAAGGTTGATACAAGAAGAACCTAACTGTTCCTGGCTCCAGTATCAGGTTTGTGCACACAGCTCTTCACAAGCAAGTGCCAACCCTGAGGCTCTTCCCCAGCAGCACAGAGATCTGAATCCACGTCCAGCTGTCAGTCTCAGGCGTCCAGTCATTAGCATGCCCACCAAGCCGACTGGGTCTTCATGTGAACAGAACGTGCTGCCTGTCTTCCAGGGCCCCTTCAAACAGCAGAGAGGGGTGGGCCTTCATGCTGAAAGCCATGGGAAGATGTGCTTCCAAACAGTTCACAGAATTTTACTCTTTAAGATCAAACCATATTTATCAACAATGGGGTACTGATATTAAAAGAAACCTGGTCTTGGTGGTGAGTGGGAGGGGGAGAATCTGCTATAACTTAATTTAGCTGTTTAAGTTTATATATTCATGGATCTGGTGAAAGAAGTCTCTTATATTTAATCAAGAAGGAACTCAGAGATATTCATGTTAGTGCATTTTAATAGTTTGTAAACTATCTGTTTAAATACTTCTTTGGAAATTGCTTCATTTATATGTGTGTATCTATAATAATAAAAGTGTAATATGCTAATTAGACCAGACGTCCTTCTGGACAGCCTTCCAGATGACCTTCCAGACGAAGCTGGGGCTGCAAGGGAAGTCCAGGGTCCCACGTGCCAGAGGGAAGCTGGTGCTGGCAGCCCAGGGAAAGAAGGCTTTTTCTTGCATGAACTTCATGCATTGGGCCTCTAGTATATAATAACAGTATAATTATCATGTATATGTGGATTTACTACTTAATCCTAAGATAGCAGCTAATATCCTATTATACATTTAACGTTACTTAATTCTTATAGGAATTCTATACAAATGTTACTCTAAGACATTATGCAGGTGAAGAAGCAATAGTATAACAAGTAACACCCATGTTGTCCAAAAGAATAGCCACTAGGTATATATAGTTATTTACATTTAAATTATTTAAAATAAAATAAACAGTCCTTCAGCCACACTAGCCACATTTCAAGTGTTTAAGAGAACATTTGCTTCATTGCAGAAAGTTCTGTTGGATAGCTTTGGGGACTCTGGGCCACTTTCTCAACTTTGGCAGTATTGACATTTGAGGTAATTTCTGTGGGCCACTATCCTGTACATGAGAGGATGTTTAGCAGCCTTTACCCAGTAGTCACCAGAAGCTTCATCCCCCAGTTGTACCAACTGCAAATGTCTCCAGGTGGTATCATATGTGCTGTGGGAAGGAGGAGTAAAATCCTCCTGATTGAGAACCCTTGCTCTGGGCTAAGCTTAGGTTTATAGGCTGGGTGGGAACTTCGGTAAGTTGCTTTCAATTCTTTGAGCTTAATTTTCCTCATTGGTAAAGGAGTAAAAAAAATAGGACACATTTCCATAGGGTTTTGATAGGGCTGACACCACACGTACAGCCCTGAGCAGATAATAAAAGCGCCTTAGGTGGCTGTTAGGACTGTAGTGCTCCGACTGCCCAGTGAACGAGGGATGTTTAGATTAGCTGGTGAGGCCTCGGGAAACCTGGAAACCAAGATTGCTGCTCGCTGTTCCAGTGCTCTGCCACAAAGGGGTTTCCCTGGTAGGACAACTGGGAGGCTGAAGACAGCGATGTATTTGATTGATGAGTTTTGACAACACAGCCTGCGGACTTGAAAACTCAAAAAACAAACAAAACTCTAAGCACAGAAAACCAGCTCCTCGCCTCATTGCCTTATTTCTTCAGGATGGTGTTGAGTGTGTGTGGAACTGTACGGCAATCAATTCTGAGGAAGGTCTTAAAATTTCTCTATAAAAATTGAATTGAATTAAGAGATCAACTGAAGGACGTGTATGCATGCATATAAGCATAATCAATGGGCACAAGACACTGCGGGGCAGGGGAGGAGGGAGGAAGGTCAAAGGGAAAAAAACAAGGAGACATATGTAATACTCTTTGTAATACTTTAAGCAATAAAACAAAGTTTAAAAAAATTGAATCGAATATTTAGATCAATTGTCATGAAATCAAATATTTAGATCAATTATCAAATTAACATTTAGATTAAAACAAATTAATAGGTAACTGTCAGAAAAGTAACTGAAGTTTTGACCTCAAATGTCTAAGTAGGCACATTTAGACAACTGACTCTACCAATGTATCAGGTTTAGACTATCATGTGAGTAGAGTAAAAAGATAATTAAATGAATATTTGGGAATTTTGTGCCTACCTTTCCTTGGAAAAAAACGAAACAAAATAAAATATGTGTTTTTTAATGGATTTACACAAACAACCATCAATTTATTTGAATCCTTGAGATTTTTCATGGTTTGTGGGATTAAAATGAATAGTTTTCTGAATATAAAATTGTAACTAGATTGGATGATATGAATCAAATTTTGATACATAAGAAGAGATATTACCTAAGATTTAAAACTAATGCATTAAAGAGAGGAGTAGAAACAGAATAGTTTATTTCTTCAATTTGATTATTTCAATAATTGATATCTGATAGGTCATCTCTCTATTAGAAAGAGTTTAGGTTCACCATTTCCATAATCACCTGGCCATTTATTATGCATTCACTATGTTTCAGGCCCCAGGTTAAGAGTTAAGCATTACGCAATTCATTTCATTTAAACTTCAAGATAGCATTTTGAAGAGGGTATTATTTCTTTTCATTTTGAAGATGAGAAAACTGAGTCTGAGAGGGTTTGGGTAAAATGCTAGTAAGAGGTGCAGCCAGAATCAGGTCTGCAAAATTCCAAAGCATTTGGTCACCTGCCCTCCTATAGCTGCAGGCCAATGGTCAAGAAGATACTCGTTCTCACGTCTTTAGATCTGCTCACTGCATTGGACAATATGGGGCATAGGAGTGTCATTTTTTTATGGTCTGAGTACTGTTGCTATATTAACTAATTAAATCAGATTATGAGTGAGACATATCACATTTTTGCTACACAAAATATTTTCTTCTTAAAATGAACCAATCTGTCAAAATTTCTGCAAAAATTTTTTTTTCTGATTTTGCATTCAGAGAAATATTCTGACTGCCTATTTTTTTAAAAAAGAAGTAAGTTCTTAACAAATCAAACAAACCAGTCTAATACCACATAGGAAAGATCATGAAAATGTCTCCAAGGAAGAACTCACTAATTTACTGAAGGGAGAGACAATCCTGAATTAATAAAATGTCGATTAAAGCATGAGTTTAAAGGAGGAAAGTCTTATTATCTTTTTGATAGCTGATGGATGAATGAATAAATCAAACTGGAGTATAGGAAATATAAAATGATATGAACTAGGCAAAAATAGAACCATGTGGGCATATTTTGATGAATAGATAAGGGCTATTTGAATGTAGATCAAGGTGCTACTTTGGAAAAAAATAATTCTTACAAGTTGATAAACACTCTCCTTACAATCTTATTATACTATTCTCTATACATATGTGTGTATTGTATATGTGTATACACACACACACATATATACATACACATATATATACATATATACATATACATATACATATACATATACATATACATATACATATACATATACATATACACACACTAGGGGCCCGGTACACAAAAATTTGTGCACTTGGGAGGTCCCTAAGCCTGGCCTGTGCCCTCTCACAGTCTGGGACCCCTCAGGAGATGCTCACCTGCTGGCGTGCCTGGCCAGCCTGGGTGAGGAGCTGATGGCTGTTTGTAGGCTGGCCAAGTCCCCCCAGTGTAGATCCTCACCCCATTGGAGTGTGGCCAGCCTGGGTGACAGGTTGAGGGCCGTTTTCAGGCTGCCCACAGTCCCTTCAGGTTTTGAGTCCCTACTGGAGTGCCTGGGCAGCCTGGGTGCCGGGCTGAGGGCTGTTTGCAGGCTTTCAGGCTGTCCACAGCTCCCATTGACCCAACGTCCCAGTGAGGCTGGCTGGATCAGGTTTCTGGGGTTTATTTATCTTCTATAATTGAAACACTGTTGCTTTAAGCCAAGGCCTAGGCAGGTAATGAAGCCTTCTGTTTACTTCAGCTCGGTGGCTTCTATAATTGAAACAATGTTTACTTAGTAGAGGCCCAGCCAGCCTAGGCAGACAGTTTCCTCCATCGCTGGTGCAATGGAAGCCTCCTGTTTGCTTCAGCTCTGTGGCTTCTATAATTGCAACTATGTTGCCTTAAGTAGAGAGAGGCCCAGCCAGCTTAGGCAGACAGTTTACTCCTGTTTGCTCTAGCTCTGTGGTGGTTGGCCTCCATCTTGACTGGGTTAATTTGCGTACAGCCGCTCTGATTGGCTGGTGGGCGTGGCTTGCCTGGTGGGCATGGCTTAGGCATCCTGGAGAATGGTCAATTTCAATATTACTCTTTTATTAGAGTAGATACTTACATATATATATATATAATCTGTACTCTACATAAATATTGTAATATATATGTATATATGTATATATATTCATGGTTGGATCTGCCAACAAATAATAATGAATAATCTTGAAGGAAGGAAAAAAAACAACAGGAAAAAAATGAATTTTAGATATCTATTGTTCATAACAAGTTATCCCAAATCCTAGGGGCCTAAAACAATACATGCTTTACCTCACATTTTCTGTGGGTCAGGAATCCAGAGCAATTTAGTGGCTGGTTCTGGCTCAGGGCCCCTCATAAGCCTGCAATCAGGAGTCAGCCAGAGTCTGCTAACCTAAGGTGTGACTGAGCTAGAAGGACAGAAGCAGGGTGGGAGGTGTGGAGAGAACAGAAATAAGGCCAAGATAAAAAGCTGTCTTTTTATAACCTAACTAGAGGCCTGGTGCATAAAAATTCATGCACTGGAGGCGGGGTCCCTCAGTCCAGCCTGCCCCCCTCTCACAGTCCAGGAGCCCTCAGGGGTGGGAGGTGACTGGGCGATCAGGGGAAGGTGATGCCCCGTCACACTTCTGCTGCTGCCACTGCTGGTTACCTGCACCTCAGGTGGCCCTGGGTGGCTGGGCAGCCACCATCCAAGGCTTGTCTGTGCCTTGGGAAAGCCCTGGGAAGCTGGAAAGCTGAGGGAACTGGGGGACTCTGGAGGCAGGCACGCAGAATGGCTGGGCCTTGCTGCATGCCTGGAGGGACTGAGAGGACTGGGCGCTGCCATTGTGTGGCTGTGGGTGCCGCCATCTTTGAGGGTGGGTAAGTCAATTAGCATATTCCCTTCTTATTGGCTGTGGATACCACCATATTTGCGATGATGTGAGGGTCAATTAGCATATTCCCTATTTATTAGGAGTTTGGAAGTAACATCCCATCACTTTGCAAAATCCTGTATTAGAAGTGAGTCAGTAAGTCTGTCCCATGCTCAGGAGAAGGCATTACACAAGGGTGTGGATACCAAGGGGGCCATCTTAGAAGCTTAAAAACCCTCCACAGTGACTTTCTTCTGGGCTCATAGCTACATTCTGTGAGGATAAATAAAATAAGAGAAAAAAGCACCTAAGCCAAATGTTGGTGCTTGGTTTTTACCCTCCTGTGAAAGTTTCTCCTAATACATTTAAAGAAAAAGATTCTGTTTGCAGACATTGTAACTGCCCACCCAGAGCGAAAGCCCAGAGATGCACACACTTTGGCTATTTCCATTGTACGACTTGAGAGGAGTCAAAGTCCCCCTACAGCATCTTAAAAGAAGTCATATAATCCTGGGATATAAGACATACATTCTCAAGGGGGGCCAACTCACCCCCAAAGGGCCAAAATTGGCTCTTGAGAGAAAAACAGTCTTACTCTTTTTATGCATAAAGCACAGATGTACACATAGTACATAAATAGATATACATTAGATAGATACATAAATAGATGTGACATTACATTGTTATGGGGGTGTGATTAGGGAAAAACATTTTCTTCAAAACATCTTTAGGAGCCCAGCTGGCATGGCTCAGTGGTTGAGCATTGACCCATGCACCAGGAGGTCACCAGTTCAATCCCTGAATAGGACACATGCCCCAGTTGCAATCCCCAGTAGGGGGCGTGCAGGAGGCAGCAGATCAATGATTCTCTCTCATCATTGATATTTCTATTGCTCCCTCGCTCCCTCTCTCTTCCTCTCTGAAATAAGTAAATAAATCTTATCTAATGAAAGAGAAATATGTAAATTGACCATCATTTCGCAATGCCACACAGCCAATCAGGAGTGAGTATGCAAATTAACCCAACAAAGATGGTGGCGGCCCTGTCCCTCGGCCCCTCCCGAGCCTCTGGGCAGTGCGCCTCCTCAGGGCCTCTCTGCCTTGCTCCACACCTGTCAACTGTCCTTGCAGCCTCCCTGTGTCCCAGCCTCTTGCCTCAGAGGCAACCCTCCGGTGCCTGAGGTCGTAGCTCCTGGTATCTGGGGTCTCCCTCTACCCCACTCCTGCCCTGCTGCTTTGGTAAACAAAACCTTAGCATTGGAGCAACCCCGTGGACTCGGACTTGGATGCGCATGGGAGGTGCACAGTTAGCGCACCCCCAGAGCCCCAGGCCAGCAAAGGGGTGATGGTGGCAGCTGTGGTGGCAGCTCAGCTTTGTTTTGAATAGATGAAAGAGGCCACCTACACACTAACCCAAATTATCAGATCTCTCTCCTTCCTATCTCTCCAAATCAAGAGGGGAGAGGTGATAGGGGTGGAGAGAGGGCAGGTGGGCAGAAGGCGGAGGGTGGAGGAGGAAGAGGATGACAAAAGGGGCCAGTTGCATCCCACTTTCACAATGGGAAAGTGAAACACACTAGTGTACCCAACCTCTCCAGTCCTCCTCACCTCTGCTGCCGCTGCACAGGCTGCTGGAGTGAGCCCACTGTGTGCCAGCAGCCAGGGGAAGAAAGGCCTATTCCTGCACAAATCTTCCTGCATCAGGCTTTTAGTAAATATGTACTTTTAAAAAGTGTTTTCAGTTAAAGAAGATTTCATGGAGGAAGAAACGGGTGCAGATTTACCCGGGGGTGGAGAGGCGGAGATGGAATTTGGGATTTGGCAGAATGTGAATGGACTTTTCAGGCATATATTGAGCTTTAGTTTTACTTCTTTTTTTTTTTTTCTTTTTTTTTTAGTTTTTTTTTTTTTAGTTTTTTTAGTTTTTTTTAGTTTTACTTCTTGATCTGATTTCACCTACCTTCTACCTTCCAGGGATTCCTCACATGTTATGACTCACTGAGAGTTCCTCCCAGGTTTTCAGAGCACAGCTATGTACAGATTCATTTTAAACATGTTTTCTAACATTTCTGAGATATTCGAGGTTGGTGCAAAGGTTGTAGCAAGTGTTTCCAACTGGAAATGGAAAGGGATAATTATAGACTGAGAAAAGATAGGCTCGATTTTCCTTATCTGCCTTCCTCTTCCTTCCTCCCACTCCCTCTGTAGGGCACAGGTAAAGTTGAAAGATGAGGGAAGAACTAGAAAATAGGCAAGAGGGTGTGGAATAGAAACGAGTAAAGGAGAATGCAGAGGTAAGAACCTTCACCATCAGCCACCGTAGGAAGGTCTGGTCCTAATGCCATTGGCATACCCATGTTTCAGTCTCCTCAATTTTTAAATGAAGGATTTGTTAAAATAATACTTAAAATTGACTCTGATTTCAACAATCTATGATTCTTAGAAATATCGTTTCTGTATTCATAATAATGTCTTAAAGTATGGTTGTTGTACTGGTATACCTTTGGGTTAAGATTTTGATTCTTCTGTTGCAATTCAGATACTCAGCACACCTGAATGAAGCTGTTAACCTAAAATTGTCACCTCCATGTGCACTGCACATCACCAATATAAGGAAGAAAGGCTCCAACTCTGAGCAGTCACAATGGATTTGATATAGGAACCAGGGTTCAAGTCCTGTGGGCTCTCCAAGCCTTCACAAACTTTGAAGGCATGTTTAGCCAAAACTACAATCCTACCTATTACATTGAACCACCCCAAATTCCCATTTTTGTACCTCAAAAATGGTTGAATATTGGAAAACATATATAGTTCAACCTAGAGTTTAACCATCAGATCCGATCATTCTCCTTTAATTAAAAGCAAGCATTTTTATTAAGTAAAATTTGTATCTACTTTATGGCACATTTAATAGTTGCCACTGAGGTGTTTTTTTTAAAATCATCTTTCTTCTTCTCTTTTTAAAAAATCATTTTTACCATCATTTAAACCCTGGGCATAACTCAATTTGAAAGTGAAAACAATAGATTAAAAAAACAAAGTTGTTTTTCTGATTCTATTGAGTGATTGCTTGCTAATACATGTGGCCAACTTGCTTTCAGTTGTATAAGACTCGATTCATCTGTGCCAGCCTTTTCACGTGGAGTTTGCAACAACGCATAGTGGAACTAGCCCAGGAATGTAGGAACTGTAGCTCAGCGATAGTGAGAGCACAGGCAGAGGTGGGAATAGAAAGACTGGGGTGCACTGGCTCATCCAGTGAGCCTGGTTGGGCCATGTCTACTCTGGATTCTGAGGGGAAAAGCAGATCCAATTTCTAAGCTGAAAGATGAGAAAACCAGTTCTGTAGGCTGAGGCTGAGGGTTGAAGGAGAGAGATGTGCAAGAAGGATAAAGGGAAGAATTAGAAGAATTAGAAGAACATGGAGAAGATGACAAATTGAGGAGAAAAAAGAGGAGGAGAATTGAAGAGAATTGGTGAAGAAAGGCATGCCTGGTTTCCAATCCATGGTCCTTAGAATTATCACTGTAAGAGAGAAGAAGGGAAGTGAATGTTTTTGTTTTTGTTTTTTAATTCATCTTTATTGTTGGAAGTATTACAGATGTCTCCTCCCCGCCCCCATTAACCCCCTTCTTCCTCTACCTCATCCCCTGCCTCCTCTCCCCACTGAGATTCCTCAGTCTGTTTCATGCTTCCATGTCTCTGGATCTATTTTGTCAGTTTATTTTGTTCATTAGATTCCACATATGAGTGAGATCATGTAGTATTTGTCTTTCTCTGACTGACTTGTTTCACTTAGCATAATACTCTCCAGATCCCTCCATGCTGTCTCAAAGGGTAAGAGATCCTTCTTTTCATTCCCCACCTCCTTCCAAAAGAACTTAATGTGACTGGGAAGGCAAAAGAGCCAGAAAATTTTAGAGCTGCCTTGAAAGGGAGAGAGAGAGAAAGAGAGAGAGAAAGAGAGAATGTAGAGTTTTCAAAGAAATTTGGACTTCTTGCATTAAGAACCCAGTAAGACTGAATGAGAAAATTAATAGTTGAAAAAACAGTGGCAACTACTCTCTGGATGTGCCCCCTTTCATCCTTCACAACCTAACCAATCCCTTTTCATATTCATGTGTTTCTGTGAATCTGACCTTCCTACTAATTAACATGGACACACCATACTCTGGAAACAGACTGGAAATGTTGTTTGACATATGGACTAGGCTGTGTTGACAAATAGTATGGTCTGTCAGATATTCCACAAAATATTGCCACCTATAGAAAATGAACCCCTGAGTAGCCATGTCTTGCCTACTGCCAGACTCAGACCTAGGTCATTTACAAGGACAAGCACCAGTGAAAAGGAGGACGTGCATGCCACTTTTCAGGCCTTTTCCTCATGGACATGTCACTGTGTTCAATCCCCAGGATAACATAATCAACTATCTTGACCAAGCAAATAAACAAATAAAAGAACTAAAAGCTTCTACACAGCAAAAGAAACCATCAACAAAACAACAAGAAAGCCCACTGCATGGAAGAACATATTTGCTAATGTTATCATCAAAAAGCTTTTAATCTCCAACATTTATAGGGAACTTATACAACTTAACAAAAGGAAGACAAACAACCCAATCAAAAAATGGGCAATGGACCCAAATAAACACTTTTTAAAAGAGGCCATAGGGAAGGCTAAGAGACATATGAAAACATGCTCAAAGTCACTAATCATCCAAGAGATGCAAATCAAAACAACAATGAGGTATCACCTCACACCTGTCAGAATGGCTATCATCAACAAATCAACATACAAGTGCTGGAGAGGATGTGGAGATAAAGGAACCCTTCTGCACTGCTGGTGAGAATGCAGACTGGTGCAGCCACTGTGGAGAACAGTATGGAGTTTCCTCAAAAAACTAAAAATGGAACTCCCATTTGACCCAGTGATTCCACTTCTAGGAATATATCCTAAGAAACCAGAAACACCAATCAGAAAGGATATTTGCATCCCTATGTTCATGGCAGCACAATTCACCATAGCTAAGATTTGGAAATAGTCTAAGTACCCATCACCAGCTGAGTGGATTAGAAAACTATGGTACATCTACACAATGGAATACTACACTGCAGTAAAAATGAATGAATTCTTACCATTTGCAACAGCATGGATGGAACTGGAGAGCATTATACTAAGCAAAATAAGCCAGTCAGAGAAAGATAAATATCACATGACCTCACTCACTTGTGGAATATAATGAACAACATAAACTGATGAACAAAAACAGATCCAGAGACAGAGAAGCATCGATCACACCGTCAAACTTCAGAGGGAAGATAGGGGATGATGGGGGTTAGGGGGCGAGATCAACCAAAGGACGTGTATGCATGCATATAGGCCTAACCAATGGACACAGACACCAGGGGTATGTGGGCATGAGCAGGGGTGGGGGTGGTGAAGGGGGGCTAAGGACACATATGTATTATCTTAATCAATAAAGAAAAAAAAAAAAAAGAAACAAGGTAAGGACGTAATTTGTGCACAATAGTGCCCGTTGGTCATATATAGTTTCAGGCTTCCAAAAATGTAAAGAAGAAGCATGCTGAAGTTAGTTTCCCCAGAACCGAATTCGACAGGATATCAAACTTCCGGTAAGGCTTGTCAAAGTCCCACTGTTGCTGTCATCTGAAGTTAGAGGGAAAAGACAGTTGTAAAATACATGTTCTTGCCAAAACGTGGTTTTGGAAAGGTCATTTTATTACATGATTTATTTATACTACTTCTCCATGGGACAAAGCGTTCTGATGTGGACGTAGAGCTGAGAGGAGGAGAAACATTGAAAAAAACCCTTCAGGCCCACCCGTCCCAGGCTTCGTGTGGGCCAAGAAGTTTGGTGTAAATTCTTTAGCTAAAATAGCCTGCAATTTAAAGCAGCTTTTCTGCATCAATCAAATGAGAAAGTTCTATAATAAGATTGATCTTCTCCCCTACTCTCTGAGGCATCATCAGTAAGAAACACGATACGAGTGGATCCGTGTTTTACAGTCACCATGAACAATCAGATACCCTTCCCCTTTCAGAAAAGAAAAAAAAGGCAGCTTCATCAAATTTCTGATGGTTTGTCTCCTTTACACATTGTGTTCTCATCTTAAAGGGCTTAATTTTCCCCCCTGAATTTCTTTTCCTGAGGAGGCATGTGTTGGTTACATTCTAAACAGACCTACAGTACTTAATATGGAAAATTGAGTATGTTTTTAACTGAAAACAGATGGGTGGTTTGTTTATCTTCACTTGGCTCTATCATTGTGTCCTAAACACACGGCTGGGATTTTTCATACCAAATTTATAATGGTGACAAGTAGGATTTATAGGATAAATACTTCTTTCTTTGACCATATATTTTATTTAACTTCCCCCTGATGTGGCATCCAAGCTAAATGTTTCTGGGTTTTGTTTTATTATTTAAATTTTTTGTTTAATCATTGTTCCTTGTCATTGATTGTCAGCATGTCTCAGACATTGGGGTCAGGTGTTTGAAAATGAGAACCAATTGTCTTCAGTTTGTAGCCCGTGTTGTGACTTTCTGAAGTCCTTTGTTTCACTTGTTGAAAACTACTTTAAGGGAAAGAAGCAAAAGGAGCCAATCAACTGAAAGTAAAGAATATGGCTTGGCTAGCAACCATTCCCCTCAACCCAGCCAGTTCCAGTCATCTCCTTATTTTGCTTTTGCAAATGTTTATATAGGTAGCAACTGTCAGTATCCTCTACCAATGGAAGCTATTTAATAGGGCAGATTGTGTCTCCCTCCGTAGCTTCAGAAGGGGCTCCCTGGGGACTGTACAGGTGAGGGTCGGATTCTCTGATAACGTCTGGGGGTATGTTTGACTGATTTGCCTCTTAGATGATGTTGTCTGAGGTCTCCATGCAATTCCAGATGAGAGAGATTTAAAGGTTAAACATCACAAATATTCAGCAAAGCTGCCTGAAAGTTCAGCTTTAAGTGTCCTTATCTCATTCTCCATACTTTTCCTTAAAGAAGCCATTGTTTGAATTAGAAAAGGATGGTTTTTCATAGAAAACAACAACAACAACATAAAGTGAAATAGCAGTACTGTGTGGCACAATTTCTTGAAATGTTGCTTTTAAGTGCTCCTCAAAAACATGTTGTGCCAGCAAGGCCACTTTTAGAGGACAAGGCTTCCTCTTCCTGGCATCTCCCTACCCAAAGCACATTTGTTTGCTTCCAGAGTACACAAGCCAATACAGAATCCATCTTCATGAAGTCCATTTTGCTCTGTGCCAGAAAAGAGAAGCCTGCATCACAAAAAGTCCCATTCAAAATTAAGAAGGCCACCCCAATAGCTGGATAAAAATAATAATGTAGGAGAGGCAAAGGTGTTCAGAAAAAAGATTACACAAAACTTGATGTAAGGCAGAAATATTACTGTGAACCCTTTCAAAGTCACCCTAATTGTCCTACTTCACTACCTAAAGATACAAAACAAACAATGTAATAGACAATCTCAAAGGTGAGTGAGAAAATCATTTAGTGTAACAAGTAAAAAAGTCAAAACTGGGGTCAATTCTAGGGGCTGTGAGTTGGACATTTGATTAGCCAGACCAACTTCAATTGAACTCTTTGTAGTATTCCAATAACTAGGTCACATTGGGTGAAGTCCAAAGCCAGGAGGTCTTATAAGAATTTCTTCCCTCTGGTAGGTAGTGAGATTTCCCACCTGTGCTCTAAGCATAATATGGCAATTAATTAGAATCCAATTCAATAGAGAATTTACTAACTAATGAACATCCTATATAATAAAGAGGTAATATGCAAATTGACCATTACTCCAACACACAAGAAGGCCACCTCCATGTGGTTAAAGATGGCTTCCCCCATGTGAACACAAGATGGCCACCACAAGATGGCCAGCAGGGGAGGGCAGTTGGGAGTGATCAGGCCTGCAGGGGAGGGCAGTTAGGGGTGACTGGGCCAGCAGAGGAAGGCAGCTGGGGGCAACCAGGCCTGCAGGGGAAGACAGATACAGGGGATCCAGGTCTGCAGGGGAAGGCAGTTGGGGGGGGGGCAAGCTGGCGAGGGAGGGCAGTTAGGGGTGACCAGGCCAATAGGGGAGGGCAGTTAGGGGCAATCAGGCCAACAGGGAAGCAGTTAGGCATCAATCAGGCTGGCAGGGGAGTGGTTAGAGGGTGATCAGGCTGGCAGGCAGAAGCAGTTAGGGACAATCAGGCAGGCAGGCAGGTGAGTGGTTGGAAGCCAGCAGTCCTGGATTGTGAGAGGGATTCCAGATTGGAGAGGGTACAGGCTGGGCTGAGGGACACACATCCTTCCCCTCTCCCTCCCCTCCCCGTGCATAAATTTTTGTGCACCAGGCGTCTAGTATAAGAATAATAAAATATGTATTTAGCATTTCTTATAAATCTAGTACCCCATGCTTATAAGTTTAGTACCCTCATTTGCAAATACGAATATAGATGCCTGGAGAGGCCAAAACAACTACCTAGTCTGTAATATTCAGACTTTTATGAGTTGTGAGCAAGTCTGTGTAGCTAAACACACATAGATTTTAGTCATGGTTTCCATATTTACTAGTTGAGTGACCACAGTAAGTCACTTAAGTTTTCTAAGCCTCAGCTACTTCATCTTTACTAAGGGGAAAACTACTACTAACTCAATGTTGTGTTAAGAGACATACTGGCTGGCTTACCGTAAACACTCAATAAGACTTAGCTCTATAAAAAAATAAAATGAGATAACAACACAAAGTTGACTTCAAAAGATTCCCTTAATGTGTTCAAGAAGATGTACTCAAACTACTGAATGTTCAACTCAGTTTCCATTATCCAAAAAGGTAAATTATGATGAAAACTCAATTTGAAAATGGTGAGTTACAGGCAAAGCATAGTAGAGTATACTAGAGGCCCTGTGAACAAAATATGTGCACTCAAGTCAGGGCGGTCCCTCAGCCCAGCCAGTGCCCTCTTGCAGTTGGACATCCTTAGTGCTGCCATGGAGGTAGGAGAGGTTCCCCCACTGCCGCTGCTCTCTCCAGCCATGAGCCCAGCTTCTGACTAGTGGCACTCCCCTCCGGGAGCACACTGACCACCAGGGGACAGTGCCTGCATTGAGTGTCTGCCCCTGGTGGTCAGTGGACATCATAACAACTGGTTGTTCCACCATTCAGTTGATTTGCATATTAGCCTTTTATTATATAGGATGGTATTAAAAGAAATATGTGAGTCATTATGTTTAAGGTGAACATATACAGAAATCTTTTGAGCAACAGCTATGAGATAATAAGCCCATTTCTAGATAACCTTCAGTTAGGTTAAAAAGTGGCTATTCTAGTTTATATATGTTTTTGTTAGTCTTTTTAAAATACAAGGTCTTAAAAAAAGAATTAAAAGACTGAAATTTCAAGACCATTTGGTAGTAATTGAGATTCTTCTTTTTAATTTTCCTTTTCTGGATCCTTTTCTGATTTACAGCAACGTTTATTTCACCTTCCAGTAAAGGCTTCCGTGACTTGAGCGAATAAGAAAGATGGAAAGAGTAAAGAAAGCACAGACCTACAGGAGGTGTAAGAGCTGGCAAAGTGATTCCAAACTCTGGGTCCTTTTGCCTGAGTCCCCTTCAGTGACAGGCTCCTGGCATATCCAGAGCAGAACCCTAGGCTGTTGGCAGGCCAGTTTCAGTACAAAACAAGTCAGGTGTACCTGAAGGGGGGTGTTGAAGAGGGATTAACTCCATCAATGGGTAGTTAAAGGCCTTAGGAGTTTTCACTGACGTGCTTTTGGTTTAACAGGTAAAAATGGCTGGGTACAGCAGGAGACACATAGTACATTTTTCTAAGACATAATCAATTTACCTGTCCCCTTCTTAGCAAAGTGCTCCTGGGATTGACTCTCTCTCTCTCTCTCTCTCTCTCTCTCTCTCTCTCTCTCTCTCTCTCTCTCTCTCTCTCTCTCTCTCTCTCCCCCCTCTTTAAAATCAGCCATTTCATAAGTAGTTTTTCCAAAATAAACCAGCAAAAATCTCTCTTGCATCACCTTATCATAGAGAGAACACGTTTAAAGGTCACATGAACCCATTCCTTTGGGAACCATCTCTCTGGGAACTTGATTGATAACCAAGTGACCTAGTGAGCTGTTTGCCCGAGAGTCTCCTTACCAGAAGCCTTCCCCACCAGTAAGAACAGTGAAGTTTGACATTTGAGAACAGTTTGTTCTGGGTTGTCTGCGATGGCAAAAGGGGATGAGAACAATTTTCAAAGGCTTTTCTCGTGACATTTACTGCTCGGCTCCGCGGGAGTTCACGTCAGCTCCCTCCGTCCACAGCTGCTCGGACGTGCATGTCGCCTGCAGCGCCAGAGACGGTGGCCCATCCTCCAAGGGGCCATCAGCCTGATCTGAGCTGGACAGCAGCCATCGGCGGGCAGCGGCCTGTAAACAGATCGCTCCCTGCCTGCTCTTCACAGCAAAGAAAGAAACATAAAGATTGATGGAGGGAAGTGCAGAAGAGACAAAGGTGTTAAGAAAAATGCCCCACACTTAGAAATAAGGCAAAAACAACAACAACAACAACAAAAAACCTACTGGGAGTCCTTTCAGGCTCATACTAACTGTCCTAAATAGTCCACTCAAGGATCACTTGATGCTGCCCAATATAGTAACCAGTAGTCACCTATAGCTCCTTAAAGTGAAATCTGAATTAAATTAAATAAAATTTGAAAGTCAGTTCTTCAGTTCTCATCGCATCCTAAGTGTCCAATGGATCCCAAGGCTAATGGGTCCTCCATTTGCCAACACAGACAGAGGACATGCCATTACTGCTGAGTTCCCTTGCACAGCTCTTCTAAGACAAGACCACTTTGCCTGAAAAGATGCTGTCCATTAGAGCTCAGACTCTACCATTGTCAACTGGGAGAAGACAAAAGTGAAACTAGTATCTGTTCCTATTTATTTATTTATTTATTTGTTTGTTTATTTATCCATAAGAAAAGAGAATTCCTCAGGTTATAGTTTATTGCCCTGAAGAAAATTAATCAATTTTATATAAAATTTGCAATCTTGTTCCAGCATTTTTAAATTGTTTTTAGAGAGAAAAAGCGAGAGAGAGGGAGAGAAACATCGATTTGAAAGAGGAACATAGATTGGCTGCCTCCTGTATGCCCCCTACAGGGGCTCAAGCCCACAACCTGGGCGTGTGCCCTGACCAGGAATGGAACCAGCAAACTTTTGGTGTTGGGACAATGCCCAACTAGCTGAGCCACACTGCTCAGGACTGGCATTTTTAAAAAACTGATTGAATATACCTGTTTTGAACCAGCTTTGTCATTCTGCTTGTTACTGAGTTAGAGGAAATCTTTGACATATACCCACTATGTATTTGAGAGTATGTATTATATATGTAACCTTTGTTAAAATATGTTTTTATAGGTTTGAGAGAGAGGGAGAGAGAGAGAAGAGAGAGAGAGAGAGAGAGAGAGAGAGAGAGAGAGAGAGAGAGAGAGAGACTCTGACTTTGATTGGTTGCCTCCCATTTGGAGACCTTTCAGTGAATGGAAGATGCTCAACCAATTGAGCCACACCAGCTGGAGCTATGTTTCTAACTTTTAAAGAATTATACTCCGACAAAGGAATTAGACAGATGTACCTAGTAAAAATGTGATTTAAGTAGGGTCTAAATTAAATGCTGGACTGATTGTTCTTTCGGCAAAATGCATGTAAGTGCTTCTTAGCTCTTTCAACAGTACAGCCACGGTCAAGGTCCATAGACACTACTGCCAGGATCATACACAGGAAGAAAGTAGAAACAAAATAGAAAAGTTGGGGAAGATGGAAAGTTTTTCCTTCTTACTTTCTGTATTGTAGGGTTTTATGTTTTGAAATTAAAGAGCACATGGAGCTACATAATTAAAACTGAAGCAAAAGTTGCATATATAGGGAGACACTTAGTATTAAGTCAGCACTTTACCACCTACAGCTGTGTGACTATGGGCAAGTTATTGGATTTCTCTGAGTCTCAGTTTCCTCATCTATACAGTGGAAATCATAGCAAGTAGATCATAGGGCTGATGCAATGATTAAATTAATAATGTCTGGCTCCATAAATGTAAGCTATTATTATTATCACTCCTGGCAAGTCAGGAGCATCCCATTTAAAGCCTCCCATCTGATCTTGAAAATTCATGTGAATTCTGCATTCTCAGCCATGGTTTCATTTTAATCTGAGCATAATTTCCTCTCACGTTCTTCCAGTAAAGATGTTGTGCATTTATCTTGACTTTGTCTATTCTTAGTAAGTTCAGTGTACCATCAGGTGCACACATATCCCAGACGGGAAAGCGCGTCAAGTGTGAGAGATGACAGGCTGTGGGCTCATTTCCCCAGAAAACTAGTAGGAAAAGCCATCACTCTTGACTTTCAGGAATCAAGAGGATCAGAAAAAATTACGCACACACTTGTACAAACATATGCACACCACTAACACCAACACTACCCAAAAACTTACCAGAACTTGCAATTCGGATAATATTTTTTGTTGAGTAATGAATAAAGATGTCATGCATGACACAGTCATACCAAACCCCTATTACCCTCTAGCCCAATCCTGTCCTAACTTCTTTCCCTTTCCCTTTCTTGTAGGAGAATGCAAATATTTTAACACAACTTACCTGTTAGAATAGAGAACCCCCGAGACAGGAAGCTCATAAGCAAACACATCAACAACAAAGAACGAATCTTAAGAGGGTCAAACCCCAAAACAGCCCAGTGTCTTCCTGGGAGCATGGAAGTCCTTCCCCTTCCCCAGCCACATGGGGGCCCAGAACATGAGTCTGCTGGCTGCCCATGGCAGGTGGCAATGGGGGTTATCACTGTGTGTCCTGTGGACTCCTCAGGGAGAAGCCAGGAGAGGAGGAGAGATACCTATGAGCTCTTTGGAGCCCGTGATAATTAATGGTAAAGATATCTGTAGCCAGTATTAAGTGAAAAAGACTTTTTGCTGAAAGTCTCCTTGTCCACATTTGTCCAGTGCTCTTAAAGCAGGGGTGGGAATATCCAGCTTACAGCCGTATAAGGCCCGCGGAATCACCAGGTCTGGCCCTGCCAAGGCGTTAAGACTGAGTTAATGAAATGTTTGACCAAATACAGCAGGCTGGTTTTTAAGTTTATAATTTTGTATGGTCCATGAGTGATGTTATAAATATCCAAATGGCCCTTGGCAGAAGAAAAGGTTCCCCTCCTGTGCCTTAAAGGATCATTTATGATAATTTTTATGAATATACAATATTCATAAAAGGAATATTTAATATAATTCCTTAAAGGATCACTTTCTTTGGAATTAAATAACCTTTGGCTGTTAAGTGGTTTCTGTCCCCTGTAGCCTATTATTTTGAGAAACCTATTCAGCCACCACTTCCCGGCTTCTTCGAGTCCATGCTCAGCATGGTGCGTGGGAACTTGGAAAACACTCAGCGAGGGTTGGCTCCCATCGTGATTATAAATTCTGGGATCATCACAAGCGGGCCAATTCCTAGTATTCTTAGGCTTATTAAGGAAAAGGCAGCTACATGGTTTATCAGGATCCTGGCTACACACAGTATGCGCCAGCATCCCCAAGGCTGGTTGCAATGATAGGGTGTTGATGACAGGAGGTGTGAGTATGGGAAACGAGGTGTGAGGCACCAGAGACTAGTAAATCTAATAGTCAGGACCATCACTACAGACTGAATGTTGTGTCCCCCACATTCATATGTTAAAATCTAATCCCTCAGTGTGATAGTACTGGGAGGGGAGCCCTTTGGCAGGTGGTTAGGTCATGAGGGATTAGCACTGTTTTAGGAGGAGACAGGAGAGCTTGCTTCTCTCTCCGAGCCTCACCATGTGAGATACAACCAGCAAAAGGCCATCTACAAAATAGGAAATTCCCTCAACAGACACAAGATCTGCCAGGGTTTTAATCTTGGATTTCTCAGCCTCTAGAACTGTGAGAAAATAAATTTTTGTTGCTTAGGCACACAGTCTATGCTAATTTGTTATAGTCGTTGAGCTAAGTCAACTTCCCTTGAGCTGAAGAGATAAATGGTAGCCTTAGTTACTGCCAGAGGGCAGAAATGCCCTGGCTTCTCTCCCCCAACTCTCTGACCTTCTTATCTCATTCTCTAGCTGAACCCAATTTGAAGCTAGCTGGCCATGGAGCCCCAGATGCAACCTACAGGGTCAGCCTCCTATATTGCAGAGATGGGTCAACAATAACTCTGTGGGGTTGGGGAGAGGAAGAAACAAAAGAATAGCTAGGTATAAAGAACCTGGAATTAAATATAAAGTTAATTTTTCTATTCACTCAGAATGGTTGAAATCCACACTCTATAGGAGGTCTATCTTAGCCTCTGCCCCTAGTTCTGGCAACTTTCTTCCCTTCATTAGTAAATGCTGCTATTAAAACAACAACCTAAGCAACTCAGAGGACATGCAAAGACAAAACAGCATTAAAGTCTGTTTCTGATATAAGGCAAATTAGCTCATTTCAAAAGTGCTCCATGAATATCAATGGACCACCCAAATATTTACTTATTTTATACCATTCTCCTAGTAGGTTAAAATAATCCATTTGCTTTGAGAGAAAGAAAAGATAGGCATTTATTATATAAACTGGCTACATTAAGGGCCAATTACATATTAAAACAGCATTAATTATTCATTTAGCAAAGGAGAAAATTTTACCTGTCATAGAAAACCCCTAGGGCGACATTCTTTTCTAGAAACCTGCTTCTAAGCCAAATAACATCCTAAATTCCCCCTTTATTCAGCCTCTCTTCCTGGAAATGAATAAAGGCTATGGAAAGAAAAACAACTGACTGCTTTCTAGTTATACCACATGTTAGAAGTGGTAGATGCACGTTCAGAGGGCCAGGAGGTCAGATCCAGAAGAACTGTATGTGGGAAAAAACCCTTGTCTCTGCCTCTCTAAATAAGGTCACACTATGGGGAAAAGTCAGTATGAGGTCTGTTCCAGGCTTGAATTTCAGTGCCTGGCAGAGGCGGGCCCCCTGGGGAGGTGGCTGACACCTGACTGAAGGTCCAAGTCCCCTTTCCCTCCCTCTGCCCCCCAAGGACTTTCTGGAAGCAGAACAATCACTGTCCAAACTCAACTCCCAGTTGTCCACCCGGAGAAAAGTCTATTGTTCTGCCAACTGGGATGCTTTAGATTTTCAACAGCAACCGCAAGGCATGTCCCAGGGACTCAGGGAAGAAGCGGATCCAAAGAATATATTTTTAGTTTTCAGAAAACAAGCACCTTGTTTACTTAATTCTAACAAAGTCAGGAATCTGAATCTTTTTACTCATGCTACGAAATCATAGCAATGGTCTTAAAATTTTTCTTGCTCTGCTTTTAATGAATTGAAAAATTATTAAAATGTAGCCTATTTTTGAGAAGTCTTGGATAGGCGCTCGGTATTTGGAGGGCACAAGGGTGTTAAAATGTCCAGAGTTGCTGCTGTCTCCCTGGAGTCACCAAGGAGCCTGGGGAGGATCACCCACTTCAAAGATCTCCCTCTTGTTTGCTTGCCTGGTCTGAAATGCAGCTTGGAGGGGTTTATTTCTTTGGGTCTTTCAACTGTCTTGCTTTCCAAGAGACCCATATTTAAGTGGAAATACCACTAAGAAAGGAAATACCACCAAAACTGTTGGGATCCTTGACAGTTTGAGGAAAGGTGCTACAGGGCAATCAGACATTCCCACAGCTTGAAAAGAGGAAGCTGAAGGGTGTGATAAATACTTGCACCTACGTCAGGGTGATTCTGAAGTTTTATCACTATGGCATACATGTCTTTTAAGAGAGAGGCTTAAGGTTTAGAAGATCCCACTTATTAGCTATGTGACTTTCTTAAACTTCTAATCCTCAAGTTTACCATCAGTAAAATGGGGCAATAATAATTACTTTATTAAAGCTTTGTGAGGATCACATGAGATCATTTATATAAAATTACTAACAAGGTGCTTAGAGCATAGCAGGTATTCAGTGAGTAGAATATGATGATGACAACGATGATGATGGCAATCCCATCAGCTTCTTATAATCAGATAAAGAAGGAAGAACATTTTAATGTATACAGAGGAAGGAGAAATAAGGAAGAAGCAGCTGGTCAGAGGTTTCAATGGCAGTGGGCTCTCTGCTTCGCTCTGTATTCCTGTCCCTTGCTGGGAATAGGGAAGCTTTGTAAAAGATCTGCTGTTACTTTCTGTAGAGTTGATTCAACTCAGAGAAGGGGAGACACAGGGGAACCTTAACCAGATGCAGCTGTCTGATACCTCAGGTCTGTCTCAAGGAGAATATTTATGGCAAATTATGGTTTAAAAATTTCTTGTATTTGAATGCTAACATTTCCTCTCTCCAACTAACAGCTTTGTAACTTTAATAATGTGGTTCTGTAAATTTTCGTGTGCCTGCTAGCCTGCCTGAAATTTAGCTAGCCTGCTATAAGCCTATCTCACACTATATTGCCTCATGTAGTGGTGGGACAGTAGCCACGGAAAGTATTAGAAAGCAATACAAAAAAAAAAAAAGTAGTGTATTTAGGGTCAAATTGAGTCATGAAGGTTTTAGTTCAATGATAATCCTAACTTGCTCGGTGACAGGGTTTGCAATGAAAGGAAAAGGGTGTGGATAAGGGTTTAGTCTTCATAAGGAGGGCTTGCAAGCCTTTTCACCATTTGTAAGTTATGAAAATTATTTCAACATTTTTTCTGTTTATTGACCCAATGGCTTGATAGTTTGAGTGGTATGTTGAGCATCTTACAAAAGAGAGCCCATTTCATTAAACAAGTAATGCATGTTCACCATAAGTATACATAAAGTAATCATACATGTTCACCATGGGCACACAAGAAATAATGCACTTCCTTTACCCTTAAAAGTATCACAATCACAATTTCAGTAATAATATATGTAATCACTGTGTTTTTAGAAGAGTTATCATCATGAAGAGTACTTGAAAAACCATATCATTCCCCATTTTAGTTTAGGCAAAGGTTATGCTATAATAAAGGAAACCCCCTAAATACAGTGGTTTAAAGAACATAGAGATTTCTTTGATTCTCATTTAACAGTCCATGTTGACAAGGGATCATTCAGAAACCAAAGTCCCTTCCATATCATTGTTCCACTACCTACTAGGGGGCTGAATTTGTCTACATCTTTTAATCTGGGTTATAATTTGGGTTCCATGTCATAGAAAGGGGAGGAAGGGATATGAAGGAGAGCATGCATAAAGGTTGAAGACCCAGGACCAAAGGCAGCACATAGCATTTCTGCTCGCACTGCTATTGGCAAGAACATAAACACATAGCCATGTCTAGTGCCTTAGCTTAAGTTCCTTTGAAGGCAAAGCCTGCGATAAAAGCTTCTGTGTTATTTTATTAGGGAATGCAATACCAAGAAGCAGAAGTGAGGATAAAATGGAGTACAGAAAGGAGGGAGTGACAGCAAATATGAGTGTGTATTATTGAGTTAGACAACTCTTGGTATCACACGTGATATATTATCCTTGTAGGATCATCTTTTGGCAGGTCATGTGAGTTGTTGAATAATACCGTAATTTATTCACTGGTTTCTATTTTCTATTAGAAAAAGGTTTAGAGGTATTGAATCCCCTAAAGTTTTATGTGCATCTTTCTTCCTTTTTTTCTTCTGTCCATCCATTCATCCAACAGTTTATAGTGTGCAGTTCTATGAATTTATACCAATGAATACAATTGTGTAACCACAACCTAGGGACAAGCAATCATCCATCAACTCACAAAGTTCCTTTTTAACACATGTGTAGTCAATACCTCCTCTCACTTCAGCCCCTGGCAACCACTGGTCTTCATTCTCTCCCGGTGTTTTGCCTTTTGCAGAATGTCATATAAATGAAATTATACTATATGTAGTCTTTGGATTCTAGCTTCTTTCGCTCAACATAATGAATTTGATGTTCATCCATGTTTTTCCCTATATAAACTCATTCTTTTTTATTGTTGATTATTATTCCATAGTACAAATGTAGCACTTTGATGATCTATTGATCAGTTGAAAGACATTTAGCTTGCCTCTAGTTTTGTATCCTTACAAATAAAGATACTATAAATATTCACACACATTTTTGTATGCATAGCTTTTATTTCTTCTGTAAATCCTACAACAACTTTTTTTTTAGTTAAATTTTAATGTCACTAAAATACAGATGAAAATAACTGGGTCTCAGGGAAGCTAAATAACTAACCCAGTGTCACATAGGTAATTGAGTGGGGGAACCCAGGTCTATCAAGCTCATGTTCTAGAGAAAAAGATACATAAACAAATAACTGCATTATACATAAACAAATGTATAATAAGTTATATAATAGAAAAATAAGTGCCAAGAAAATGCAACAGAATCTGAAAAAAGTGTGCCTAATCATTTTCCTCCAGATGATCATGGAAGTCTATAAAGGGGGGCCTTACATTCTGAATTTTTAAGCAAGAGCAAATGTTCTCTATGCTGCAAGGTGGTAGAAAGTTAGAAATGTCAAGTTCACAAGGACAGGGACTTGGTCACTTTTGTGATCTGGTGCTTCCCTAAGACTTGGAACAATGTCTTGCATATAATAGGCACTCAATACCAGACTTAAAAAGGAATGGAGAGAGAGGACCCAAAAAAATAAAATCCGAAATGAAAGAGGCGATATATCAATGTATACCATAGTAATTCAAAGGATTGTAAGCAAATACCGTGAACTTCTATATGCCAACATACTGGACAACCTGGGTGAAATGGAAAAATTCCTGGAAACATACAATATCCCAAAATCAGTCAACATGAACCAGAAAACCTGAATAGGCCAATAACAACTAATGAAATTAAGGCAGTATTAAAAACCTTCCCACAACCAAAAGTCCTGGACTGGGTGGATTCATAGGCCTGTTTTATGAAACATTCAGAGAACTAACACCTATCCTCCTCAAACTATTCCAAAAAATTCAAGAGGAGGAAAGACTTCCAAGTTCTTTTTATGAGGCCAGCATTTTTCTAATTCCAAAACCAGATGAAGCAACTACAATGAAAGAAAATTGCAGGCCAATATCCCTGATGATCATGGATGCTAAAATTCTCAACAAAATATTAGCAAATTGGATCCAGTTATATATTAAAAAGGTCATACACCATGACCAAGTAGGATTTATTCTGGGGATGCAAGGCTGGTACAATATTCACAAATCAATAAATGTGATCTATAACATAAATAAAATAAAGCATAAAAATCATATGATGATACCAATAGACACTGAAAAAGCATTTGGCAAAATCCAGCACCCATTTTTGTAAAAACCCTCAGCAAAGTGGGACTAGAGTAAACATACCTCAACATAATAAAGATCATATATGACAAACCTACAGCCATCATCATAGTCCATGGGCAAAAACAAAAAGTGTTTCTCTTAAAAACAGGAATAAGACAGGGATGTCTGCTTTCACCTCTCTTATTCAACACTAGGGGCCCGGTGTACAAAATTTTTCCCCCAGAGGAGGGGTCCCTCAGACCAGCCTGTACCCTCTCCAATCTGGGACCCCTCGGGGCATGTCCAACTGCTGGTTTAGGCTGATCTATGTAGGATCGGGCCTAAATCAGCAGCTGGACATCCCTCTCACAATCCAGTAGTGGTGGTTCTAAACCACTCGCCTGCCTGCCAGCCTGATCACCCCCTAACCACTCCCCTGTCAGCCTGATTGATGCCTAATTCTGCTCCCCTGCTGGCCTAATTGTCTCCAACTGCCCTCCCCTGCTGGCTTGATTGCCCCCAACTGCCCTTCCCTGCTGACCCGGTCACCCCTAACTGCCCTCCCCTGTAGGCCTACTCGTGTCTAAATGCCCTCCCCTGCTGGCCTGATTGCCCACAACTGCCCTCCCCTGTCAGCCATTTTGTGGAGGCCATCTTTTGACCATGTGGGGGAAAGCCATCTTATGTGAGGGCATGATGGTCAATTTGCATATTACATCTTTATTATATAGGGTAGTACTGGAAGTTCTAGCCATAGTGATCAGACAAGAAGAAAAAATTAAAGGCATCCAAATTGGAAAGGAGGAAGTAAACCTCTCATTATTCACAGATGACATGATATTGTACATAGAAAATCTTAAAGACTCCACCACAAAATTACTAATAAGAAGTAAATTCAGCATGTAGCAGGATACAAAATTAACACCCATCAATCAATGACATTTTTATACACCAATAATGAACTCTCCGAAAGAGAAACTAACAAAAAAACAATCCCAATTAACATTGCAACAACAACAAATATGACATCTAGGAATAAAATTAACCAAGTTGGTAAAAGACCTGTACTTGAAAAACTACAGGACGTTGAAAAAAGAAATAGAGGAAGATACTAACATGTGGAAGCACATAATGTGTTCATGAATTAAAAGAATTAACATCATCAAAATATCCATACTACCCATAGCAATCTATAGCTTTAATGCAATCCCTATTAAAATACCAATGGCATATTTCACAGATCTAGAACAAGTATTCCAAAAATTTATATGGAGCCATAAAAGACCCCAAATAGCCTCAGCAATCTTGAGAAAGAAGAAAAAAGTTGGAGGGATTACAATACTGGATACTAAACTATACTACAAAGCCATTGTGATCAAAACAGCCCAGTATTGGCACAAGAATAAGCATATAGATCAATGGAACAGAACAAAGACCCCAGAAATTGTATCATGCCATTATGGTTGATTAATTTTTGAGAAAGGAGGCAAGAGCACACAATGGAGTAAAGACAGTCTTTTCAATAAATTATACTGGGAAAATTGGACAGGTACATATAAAAAAATGAAACTAGACTACGAACTTACACAAGAATAAACTAAAAATGGATAACAGACAAACCATAGAAATTCTAGAAGAAAATATAGGCAGTAGAATTTCAGACAACTCATGTATCTGAATTTTTGCCAATATATCTTTTAGGGCAAGAGAAACAAAGAAAAAATAAACAAATGGGACTACATCAAACTAAAAATTTTCTGCACAGCAAAAGAGACCACCCTCAAAATGAAAAGGGAATTCTGTATGGGAGGACATGTTTACCAATGATACATCTGATGAGGGGCTTATTTCCAAAATCTATTAAGAATTCATACAACTCAACAGAAGAAGAAAAACAATTCAATTTTAAAAAAGGCAAAGGACCTGAATAGACATTTCTCCAAAGAACACTTACAGATGACCAAGAGAAATATGAAAAAAAATGTTCAACATCACTAATCATCAGAGAAATGCAAATTAAAATTATAATGAGGCCACTATAGAAAACAGTATGGAGCTTCTTCAAAAAATCTAATCTAATAAAAGAGTAATATGCAAATTAACCATCACTCTGAGACACCTAAGCCACACCCACCAGCCAAGCCATGCCTACCAGTCACTCAGAGCGGTTGTATGCAAATTAACCCAGCCAAGATGGCAGCTGGCAGCCATGGAGCTAGAGCAAACAGGAGGCTTCCATTGCACCAGTGATGGAGTTGAAACTGCCTGCCTAGGCTGGCTGGGCCTCTGCTCAAGGCAACGATGTTTAAATTATAGATGCCATGGAGCTGAAGCAAACAGGAGGCTTTGTTGCCTGCCTAGACCTGGGCTCAAGGCAACAAAGTTTCAATTATAGAAGATAAATAAGCCCAAGAAACCTGATTCCAGCCAGCTGCGCTGAGACCTTGGGTCAATGGGAGCTGTGGGCAGCCTGAAAACAGCCTTCAGCCCCTCATTCAGGCTGGCCAGGCATGCCAGCAGGTGGACATCCCTCAAGGGGTCCCAGACTGCGAGAGGGCACAGGCCAGGCTGAGGGAACCCCCTGAGTGAACAAATTTTTGTGCACTGGGCCCCTAGTATTAACGAATAAAAGCATAATATTGAAATTAACTGTTTCTCTGGGACAGGGTAAGCCACTCCCGCCAGCCAATCAGAGCGACTGTATGCAAATTAGCCCAGCCAACATGGAGGCCGCCACTCACGGACCTGAGTAAATGGCAGCTTCCATTGCAGCAGGAGTGAAAGTGAAACTGCGGCCCGCTCCGCTCATCCTGCTCAAGCAAAACACATGTTTGCAACAAAATAACAATCATAGAATCCTCGGGAGCTGAAGGAAACAGCAGGCCTGGCCTGAGCACTAAGAGTAACATTGTTTCATTATAGAAGCATGAGGTGAAGCAGAGAGGAGGCTTCGTTAGTAGGAGGCCTCGCCTTAAAGGAACAGCATCAATTATAGAAGATAAACAAACCCCAGAAACCTGAATCCAGCCAGCCTTGCTGGGTCAATGGGAGCTGTGGGCAGCCTTAAAGCCTGAAAGTGCCAATCAGCCCGTCACCCACGCTGGCCACAACCCAATGGGGTGAGGGACATTATTGGGGGGCTTGGCCAGCCTGGAGAGAGCCATCACCCCATCACCCAGGCTGGTCAGGCATGCCAGTAGGAGAGTAGGAGAGGTGGACATCCCCAGAGGGGTCTCAGACTATGAGAGGGCACAGGCGGGGCTGAGGGGCCTCCTGAGTGCAGAGTGGCTGCAGGGCGGAACAGCGCAGGACCCAGGACCGGTGAGTGGGAAAGAGGCGGCAGGGTTGGCGGCCTGCTTGGCGGCTCCCCAGGTCCCTTCCAGGGATCAGGGAACAGGAAAAGGCTGGCCTGACCATGAGGCAGGATTTCCCCTGCTTCCTGGTGGCTGGAGGAAGATGGGCAGTAGGCAAGTTTGGGAGGCAGGCAGCACCCAGCCCTGGCCACAGCTCAAAAAAGAGAACAACATGCAGGGGAGGGCAAGAGTCTGAGAGATCAACATAGAAGGGGTGCCTGCTCCAAGCCTGGGGGCAGGCCCCTAGCAAGTAGACACACACAGGAGGACTGCTCTGAGCCTCAGATGCAGCTGGGGGCAGGTCCCCAGTGGTGACTGACACACACACACACACACACACACACACACACACAAAAAAAAAAAAAAGGCTCCTGGAAGACTGGGGCCATCATAGGACATCCACTGAGTGGTTCCAGACTGTGAGAGGGGGCAGGCTGGGCT
>PVJC01005693.1:0-14658 GCA_004026665.1 Murina feae
GCTCTAGCAGAAGACTGAGCATGCGTGGCTGGGGCGGGTGGCAGCTGGTGGAGTCCACCTGTCAGCTGCTGGATGACATGACACCTCACTGTATGGTGCCCTGAGAGATAGGTGCATGTGGGGACCAACAGGTGAGGGCATGTCTGGTGGAACTGGAGAAAGTGCTAGGTGTGAGGCATCATGGGTCGCCGGAAGCCCATGTGTGGTGTGCAGCATAGGTGAAAGGACGTGGTGGTGTGAGAGCACCTGAGACTCTGGCTGAGGTCTATGTGCGCTCTGCGAGCTCTGTGAGATATGTAGGATGTGTGAGGTGTGTGTGTGAGTGTGGTGTGTGCGTGTGGCCATGGTTTTGGTGGGATCTGTTACTGAGGTGTGGCGAATGACCTGTGGCTTGGTGTGGTGTGGGCGCTGGGGAGGGAAAGGAGAGTGTGGGGAGGTGAGTGTGGGGAGGTGAGTGTCAAAACGAAATCTTGGCCGCCAGGAAGCAGCTCCGGGATTGGCCGGGTCTTGGCTCCGAGACCACCTTCAGGAGAAGAGGAGCCATGAAATGTACCGCCAGAGAGAGCTCCGTGGCAAGGCCCAGGTCCAGCCTTGAATCTACAGACCTGGACCCCACGGTCGAGGATGCTTGGTGGCTGTCACCTGATGCCTGTCCAAGGAGACCCAAGCAAAACAAATGAGGCAACATTGTTTTTGTGGCTTGTAAGCAGCTCCTCTTCTAGAAAAAGGGCCTGCAGAAGGCACTGGAGCCCTGAGCCAGAGCGAAGCTTGTGGCCGGATCATGTGTAGCTTCGGTCCCAGGGGCCACATTATCACTAATAATGACCTCAGCCCAAGGGACACACAGTCCATTTTTCTAACTGACAGGCAGCCCTTGCTCAAAGCCCAGAAAAGAAGGCACCGAGGCAGGCCGCCCAGGATCCCAGGCCAAGGTCAGAGCTGCTGCCCCACGGGCTGTCCCAGAAGAGGTGCCTGGCTCCGACAATGTCATTTTCCTCATATATATAGGACTCCCATCATCTTTAAGATTCAAACTCCGGGGTCCAGCCTCCAAGGCCCTCGGCACCCACTCTGCTAGCTCATCGTGTCCTCTCCATGTTTTCCCGCTCCAGCCAACCTAAGGGAAGGAGCAACCCTCAATGCTGCGACTCAAGACAGAGTTTAGAGAGTCCTTGCCTGTGTGAGGGGAGGGAGAGGCCTCTAGTTGCCTGAGCCCGGAGAACAACAGGCAGGACCCAGAGAGTCATAAAGAACTTCTGAGGTGACGCTCAGTTTTGAATTCCCGATGCAATACTGTCGCATTTTCAAGAAATCTGTTTGCGATTGGCTTCAGAGGAAGGAAGGACCCCAGTGCCTGCCTTTGGTCATTAAAATGCTGACACAACAGCTTGCAAACCCACATAGGTCCCGATATGGAGCTACACGGAGGGAAAGGCCTTGAAAAACTGCTTCCAGGAATAAAGAACCCACTGGCAACGCTAAGCCACTGATATCTCTTACTCAGTCTACTGTCAGGTCCTTCTAACTGGTTTCCTTGCCTCCTCGCTCGACCCCACACAACCCACTCTTCACACAGCAGTTAGAGTGAGCTTTTCAGTTTTGTAATGACTTTCTATTTTAGAGAAATTTTAGATTCACAGCATAATTGAGCAAAGAAGTATAGAGAGTCCCTGTACACCTCCTGTCCCCATGCACACACAGCCTCCTCCACTGTCAACAGCCCGTACCAAAGCGGTGCATCTTTTATAACTGACAAACCTACATGGACATATAATTATCACCCAAAGTCTATCAATTACATTAGAGTTCACTGTTGGCTTTGACACATGTATGATGACATGTACCCACCATGACAGTATTCCATAGAACAGTTTCACTGCCCGAAAATGCCTCTGTGCTTTGCCTCCTCGTTTCTTCCTCTTCCAGCCACTGATCTGTTCACTGGCTCCATGGTTTTGCCTTTCTCAAAATGTCATGTAATCAGAAGCATATGGTATGTAGTCTTTTAGAATTTGCTTCTTTCATTTAGTAATAGGCATTTAAGTTTCCTCCCTGTGTTATCATGGCTTGATAGTCATTTCTTTTAGCACTGAATATTCCATTATCTGGATATACCACAGTTTATTTATCCATTCACCTACTGAAGGACATCTTGGTTGCTTCCAAGTTTTGGAAATTATGAATAAAGCTACCATAAACATCCATGTGCAGGTTTTTGTATAGACATGAGTTTTCAGTTCATTTGGGTAAATACTAAATGAGTGCTGGATCATATAGTAAGAGTATGTTTAATTTTTTAATGTATTTTATTGATTTTTTTTTTTTTACAGAGAAGAAGGGAGAGCAATAGAGAGTTAGAAATATCGGTAAGAGAGAAACATCAATCAGCTGTCTCCTGCACACCCCCTACTGGGGATGTGCCTGCAATCAAGGTACGTGCCCTTGACTGGAATCAAACCTGGGACCCTTTAGTCTGCAGGCCGATGCTCTAGCTACTGAGCCAAACCGATTAGGGTGAGTATGTTTAATTTTTAAAGAAACTGCCAAACTGTCTTTCCTACCATTTTGCATTTCCAGCAGCAATGAATGAGAATCCTTGTTGCTTCATATCCTTGTCAGCATTTGGTGTTGTCAGTGGTTTTGATTTTGGCCTAATAGGTGTGTAGAGGTATCTGGTTGTTGTTTGATAGTCTGGTCTTTGTAAATATTAAGTCAGATTGTGCTGCTCCCTTTCTTAATGCTTCCCAATGATTTCTCACTGCAACATGGTAAAGTCTAAACTCCTTACTATCATCCACAAGGACATGCATAATTTGGCCTTTACCCAGCCATGTCCTTTCTGATTAATCAACATGTATGCCATGCTGGTTGTTTAATATTTTCATGGCCACCCACTTTTCCAACCTCATCCTACACCATTCTCGTGGCCATCTTGCTCCATTCAATGCAGTTGTCTTCCATCCTTCAAAAGAGCCAGACTTGTTCCTATCCCAAGGCTTTGCCCTTTCCATTTGTGTGTGTGTGTGTATGTGTGTGTGTGTGTGTGTGTGTGTGTGTGTGTGTGTTTGAGATGCAATCAGGTTCTGGCTTAAATGCTAACATGTAAAAGAGAACTTTCCTAACTCCATGCACTTCTGGATGGATGGATGGATGGATGGATGGATGGATGGATGGATGGATGGAATGTAGATCCCAAAAGGAATGAAAACTTGGTTGCTGTGAGCTAGAAGACCAATGTACCAGTGAAAAAAAACCATTTCATGAGTCAGTGGGAGCAGCTGTTCCATGCCCCTGTCAGAGGAAAAGGACTAAAACAGAAGAGGGAGTAAGGAATAGCATAATGTGAACCTCAGGGAGTTGGCAATGTCAAGGGAATTAGTACAAGCTTTGGGAGAGGTGTTAGAAGGTCCGATGCATACCATCATAATTCTAGGAATCTATAAAGTGTCAGACCTTGCCCTAACCAGTTTGGCTCAGTGGATAGAGCGTCGGCCTGCGGACTCAAGGGTCCCAGGTTTAATTCTGGTCAAGGGCATGTACCTTGGTTGTGGGCACATCCCCAGTGGAGGATGTGCGGGAATCAGCTGATCGATGTTTCTCTCCCATCGATGTTTCTAACTCTCTATCTCTCTTCCTTACTCTTTGTAAAAAATCAATAAAATATATATTTTTTAAAATATTTTAAAGCATCAGACCTTAATTACACACCAGCATATGGGACGAGTATCCAATGTACACACCTTAGAAAACTCCTAGAGACTCAGACCAGATACAATGTGCTTGAGTTAGGGAGCAGTCAGCCCTGGGCCCACTGTATAGGGGCTGCAGCAGCCCCTCTTGCCTGCCTCTGCAGGACTTCCCATTTCGGACAGAAACCCAGGCCCAGAATAAAATTTAGCTTCACACATTATCGGGAACATCTCAGATCAGCTGTGGTCTGGAGAGAATCCAAACCTGGGCCATTTTGGTTTTTACATGTCCACAATTCTTTTTTTCTTTTTTTTTTTTTTGATACTCTGAAACTCAGAGCTTACTATTATAACATTTATGACCAAATATAATTGGCAACTTTAGGTTGCCTCTGTAAAAACTTTTTTCTTAAACCATGTCTGATCAAGACATTGCTTAGGTCATCATGTCTCCAACTGTGGGTCATGAACCATTAATTTGTCATAAAATCAATTTAAACGGTTCACAACCGGCATATTTTTAACAGAATAGAACAGAGTTAGATGAGAATAGAAAACATCAAAGTGTATCACACATAGGAAGGCTAAGTATTATTTCAGAAAACATATGTTTCAGTTATACTTATAATGTATACATACACACACATATCTGTATAATGAGACACAATGTAAAATGCAGGGTCACAGCCAAAGAAGCAGAAGCTATTTCTCAAGGTTTCCCTTGGCTATCTAACTGTTATGAATAATGTATACATCTATTCTAAAATAACTTCAAAATTCATGTAGAATTCATTCGTGTCGATGTAGGGCTGCCAAAGACAATATCCATCAAAAATAGTACACAACAGGTGTGGCGATCTGGAACATGCTTTCAAGGCTGGGATCCTGACATTCCACTAGACCAGCGATTTTCAATCTTTTTCATCTCCTGGCACACATAAACTAATGACTAAAATTCCGCAGCATACCAGAAAAAAAAAAAAAATATATATATATATATATATATATATATATACACACACACACACACACACACACACACACACACACATATATATATATTTGCAAATCTGACAAAAGAAATAGATATAATTTTGATTTATTTACAAAAATAATACTAGTAATCACCTACACTTTTTGCACCGAAGTGACTTTGTTTTTGTAATCCTCACCTGAGGATATTTTTTCCATTGCTTTCAGAGAGAGTCGAAGGGAGAAAGAGGAAACATTGATGTGAGAGAAACAACTCAATTGGTTGCCTCCTGAATACTCCAGACTCTGGCCAGAAATTGAGCCTGCAACCAAGGTGTCTCTGGAATCAAACCCACAACCCTTCAGTCCAAGGGCCAATGCTCTAACCACTGAGAAAAACTGGCTAGGGCAACTTTTTTTTTTTTAAGAGAGACAGACAAAGACTGACAGACAGACAGACAGAGAAACATCAATTTGTTGTTCCATTTGTTTATACATTCATTGGTTGATTCTTGTATATCCCCTGACTGGGGATCAATCCAGATAGATAGATAGATAGATAGATAGATAGATAGATAGATAGATATTTATTTCAGAGGGGAAGGAAGAGGAAGAGGGAGATAGAAACATCAATGATGAGAGAGAATCATTGATCGGCTGCCCCACACTGGGGATTGAGCCTGCAACTGGCATGTGCCCTAACCAGGCCTGAACTGTGATCTCCTGGTTTATAGGTAGACACCCGACCACTGAGCCATGCCAGCCTCAGTGCCTTTTTTTTTTTAATACCCATCGTTGCTGCCACAGAATATAGAATGCTCCCCAGACTGCTCGTTAATACTTTGTATAAATACAAATGTTAGAAAGAGGAGCATCAAATGCTCATAAAGTCAAGGACATAAATTATAAAATGTGCCCCAATGCTTCACTTATTTAATCTGTGACAATATAAAAGTCATACAATGTCCCCCAAAATAGAAAAGGGAATTGCTAACAATTCACCCAGGCCACTCATGGCACAGGACCACACAATACTCAGGACCACACACACAGTTTCATCCTTTTCTGCCTGCACTCCTGTCCCAGCCATGTAGCCTCTCCCCATGTGCTTTGCCCTCCCTGGCCTGTGACACTCCTTTTAAGGAGAGAGCTCCATGCGGTGTGCAGGGCCGGGGGAACATGGGTCCTGCTGTACCTGGGCTCTGGACCACCCCAATCTTCTCAAAGTTATCTAACTTCCTCCAGAAACTTTGAAGCCAGGTCTTCCCAGAGCAGTGACTGGCAAGACTAACTCTCACAGAAATGAGGCCACACAGTCATTCAGGGCTTCAGTTCCGCATTCCTCGCTGAGCCTCTACATTACACAGTAGGCACAGCTGATCTGATTCTGCCTGGAGCCCACCCACGCTGCCAAAGGCCCACTGAGCTCTTCTGCCCCACAAGGTGTGGGATTCTGCAGCCAGAACTGGGCGGGGAGGGCAGATCCTATTGATCCAGGCTCACTTCCCATCATAGAGAGCGCATTGCCCTGCCAGAGCCCCTAAATCCTTGACTGGTAGACCCCTCTCTGCCCTAGAGAGGGGCAGCAAGGGACAGGAGGGACGTAGATGTGGGATCAAGGAAAAGGTGATGGGTTAGGACCAAAAAGGGCGGGTGGCTGAAAAAGAATGTTTGGCTCCCCAGGCCATCACTCACTCGTAGGAAAGAACCTAAAATATCAAGATGAACTGAAGCTACATGTGGGTAGAAGTGGGGACATTTCTTTTGGCCTCGGCTTTCGGAGGTGCCAACTGAGGAGACAGAGAATCCTGAGCTGGACTTTTTCAGCTGAGGGGTCAGCCTGCTTCCTGCATGGAACCAGCCCATTAGGGGGCGCCCTCTCCTTAAAGCATCCTGTCTCCACCGCACCCCCAGCCGACTCCTCTTCATCTCACTGAGGCTACATGGGAAGGTGGGCAAATGGGTTTGCTGCATTAACTGCTGTGCCACAGTGCGAGCTGAGAACTGGGAGAAGGTCATGGCCAGTCAGTGTCACCAGGGAGAGCAGATCGTAGCTGCAGCTGGGACTCTAGGCAGGAGGCAGTTCCATCTCACAATTGTGCTGTCCCCAGTGGGGGTAACAGTAGAGAACCAGAGAGCCCAAGGAAGGAAGAAGGGAGAAACGAAGGGAAGGAACAAGGGAGGAAGGAGCCACAGCTACTGTGCTCCAGGCTAAACATCAAATCTCAGGGGCAAGCTCAGAGCGAAGAGCGTGACCAGCACTTGGTCACCTGGACATGTCCCAGCGAATGGTCCCCCAGCCTCTGACCACCCAGCTCCCCATCTCCACTGAGGAGCTCTGCACAAGGAGGCTGGTCCTCACGATGAGCTAAAATCGCTCACACAGTAATGTCCACCCACTGATCCTAGCTCTACCCGCTGGAGCCACATGGAGGTAGTCCTAGCTCTACCCGCTGGAGCCATGTGGACGTGGTCACAAGATGGCCCCTGGGATACTGAAGACATGTTCCCCACCAGCCCTGGTTCTCCAGGCCACACCAGCTGGGATGGTGCCCCTGGCCTGGCCTGCCATGGCTTTGGGGGAACTCACTGTGCCACTGGCCAATTCTGAAACAGTCCTGGTGGGTCACTGCCCACCCTCCCCGTCTCCCAGGCAACAAGGATGCCTATGGCCTAAGCTCCTCCCACCCAAGGCTAAGCGGGCTCATTCCACTGAATTTAGTTGGGGCACTGGTGGGTGGACATTTCCATGAATTTTTTTTTTCAGAAAAGAACACTGGTATTTATGATTTAGGAAATAAATGCACACTTACTCACACACACGCCGCCACTGCAAAGGACTGGAGGAGATAAAAACAAGTCAGTGTCATTGTCTGTCCATGACAAGGCCCAGCAAGAGAGAAAAAAATGTTCAAACAAGTGTTTGGGGCTGTTGCACTCTCTCTCACACCCAGACACTCCTGCTGATGGATGGGGGTTTAGGGACTCTGCCTGCTGGAGATCCACCTTCACTCAAACAGCCACAGCCGCCAAAGCTGTGTCTTTCTAGTGGAAATGATCAACGACCTCTGCCTGTACCCACAGATGACATCACCTAGGTTCCACCAAAGGCGGGAAGAGGGGACAGGCTTTGCATCCAAGAAAACCCAGCAGGGCAGGGACACTTCCTCTGCTTCGTGTCCCCTGGGGCATGTGGCGAGAGGGAAGGAGTCGTGTCCACGTTCTGTGCCTAGGCCAGTGGGCACTCCATGAGGAGGAAAAGAAGGCGGGAGGAGGAGGGAGGCTGTTGATAGGACATTACCCACTTTCCCAATTCAGGGCTGGATGGAGTTGGCAGCTGCCTACTTCCTAGTATGAAGGGCCTGGTAGGCTAGACAGGTCCGTGGGAAGCATCATTCTCATGGAAACAATGCAACAGGACCCAGGTCTAAACAGTCCCTCCACCTGGGCAGCTGCCTCCATAACCCCGCACCTCCTCTCACCTGGAAGAGGCCACAGTTGCAAGGATGCAGGACTCGCTGCTAGTGCCAGGCTGCTCCCACCACACCCTTCCACAGGTGGGGAGCCATAGTGTGGATGCCAGAGCATCACCTCCCCCCACGGAGGCCACAAGGGGGAACTGGAACCCGCTGACCTGAGAATAGCCTGATTCCCAGGCCCCTGTCTGGGAATTTTCTCTTTCCAAATATGAAGGAAATAAAAATAGGTAGGCAGGAAGGCCAAAATATGTTTGCAAAAACCTCAGTCTGGTTTTGAAATGCCTGCTCCCACCATTTCAAGGCTAAGAATAATGGCAGGCGTCGGGGTTCTGGCCGGGTCCCAGGGTGTGAGTGCACTTGGACGCGAGAGCACACGAAGTCTGTGCCACACCAAACGCTCTGGTGCTAGTCAGAAGTGTCAGAAGCCTTTAGAGAAATGAATGAGCGGCTGATTAAGAAACGCGGCTGCTGACAAGCAGGAATTAGCCCCATAAAACATGTCAAGGTGTCAGCGATGGAAACATACTCCATGGCCACTCCGTCGGGAAGGCCGGGCTGCCCACACACAGCTGAGCTCTGCCAGTGGCTCAGGCCCAGGAGGGCAGCTTCCACCCAGCTGGGCCTCCGGCAGGGCCACTAGGCCACTCAACAAAGAAAAGGTAAAAACAGATCATGTCCAGCTTGTCACTTCAACTCAAGTACCTTAAACATCTGCGGCCTGTGACATCATGTCGTAGACTGAATTGTGCCATCCCCACCCCCTTGCCCCCTCTAAACATGTTGGAGTCCTAGCCCAGGAGGACCTTAGAAGGTGACTGCTTTGGGAGATACAGTCTTTAAAGAGGTAATCAAGCTAAAATGAGGTCTTTAGGATGAACCCACATTCAATATATTGGTGTCCTTATAGGAAGAGGTCATCAGGACACAGAAACTTACAGAGAGACCATAGGAAGATATACCTACAGGACAAGGAGAGAGGCCTCAGAAGAAATCAAACCTACTGACACCTTGGTCTTGGACTGCCAGCCCCTGGAATTATGGGGAAAGAAGTTTCCGACGTTTAAGCCTCCCGGTGTATGGCATTTGGTTCTGGCAGCCCGAGCAGATGAATACTTGCCTGCTCTGCTTCACCTGTGTGCTTTAACAAAAGTGGACTAATGCTTCCATTTCTTATAAAGAAACGGGACATGCCCTGGCCGGTTTGGCTCAGTGGATAGAGCATCGGCCTGCGGACTCATGGGTCCCAGGTTCGATTCCGGTCAAGGGCATGTACCTTGGTTGCGGGCACATCCCCAGTGGGGGGTATGCAAGAGGCAGCTGATGGATGTTTCTAACTCTCTATCCCTCTCCCTTCCTCTCTGTAAAAAATCAATAAAATATATTTTAAAAAAAAAAAAGAAAGAAACGGGACGTGAGAGCCACCTCCACATATGGGACATGCAACCTCACAGACGAGGAAGCCAGTTGGTTTTCTGAAGCTGAGAAGCCTGAGGAAAGAGACAGATAACTGACTGACAAGCCAGGCAGCGGTTCAGCTCTTTATGTTCATTTTTTTCATAGTCCCTACACCAGCTGAGAAGGAGGCCTAGCTATCCCCATTTTGCAGATGGGGAAGATCATTCTTGACAAGGATGCATATGTATTAAATTGCAGAAGGGAGATTAAAATCTAGGTTTGTCTGATATGTTTCTCCCTCCAACACATGTCATGTGTGGCAGGAAGTTCCATAACTAGAAGCATCTAAGAAGGGGCTGGAAGATGGGGCTCAGCAGATAGCAGGCACCTGGTTTCCAATCGTGTGTCTGCTGTAATACAACATGGTCAGGTTACACACACACACCTGGGCAGGCAAGATCCTGGGGGTGTCATTTAGAACCCCTGCCCCCATAATTCCGGTGTGTGATTCCAGGAAGTGTCCCCAAGACCCTCTAGCCAAGAGCTGAGGTCAGGGTATTCACACCCGATCTTCAATGAGCTCAGCCTCTTTCGGCACGAACACGGCATCTGGCTAAAGAGAGCCGCGCAGAGTGCCCAGGAATGGCCTTGGCAGGTCAAGACCAAGGCCCTGAGGGGCTGGACTAAAGTCGGCTGTGTTTATTCTCACTTGCCCAGATCCAGGGAAGAAAGTGGAGACAGGCCTGGCTGGCAGGCCGGCATCACCCTCCATTCTGTCCCAGTGGAGGCCGGCGAAGCAGTTCTGCCACCATGACCCTGCCAAGGAGCTGATGACAAAGACCAGGCTGATGGCTCAGGGCCCTGCAGCCCTCTGATTCCAGCTGGGGTCAGCCTGGTCCTGAGGCAAATGTAGGAGGTTCGGGCACCTGGCCAGAAGCACAAAGCTCAGTGCCCAGAGAGCGGGGCCACTCGTCCCATTCTGAGCTGGGCCCTGGTAACTGTGCTTAGCTCTTCATCCACCTCCAGGCCTGGGCCCTTCATCCTCTCTGATTCTCTCCGAGGCTTGCCACACAGAAGAGAGCCCAGGCGGGCACCCCCAATCAGAGAAAATTCTCTACAGATCTCAGCTATAACTTCTACTGGCCTTCCAAGAGTGGTTAAAAGCTAGTCTTGTGTGCTCCTCAAGCTCCTAAAATAATACTCATGGCATTGTTTTAAAATGATCTGTTTACTTACCTTTCTGCCCTACTTAGAGTCAAGCACCTTGAGGGTAGAAATTCAAACAGTACTATGTTTTGAATAAATGGATGAAGACAGAGAAGAAAATGATAAGGGATGCTGAAGACCTCTCCAGCAGAGCCTAAATCCATCCCCATTAAGTCCTACCTCAGGGCACTCACCCTACAGGTTTCAGGGAAAGTTCTGGAAATCCCCATGTATGAGAGGCATAGGAAGGAATCCATGCATGGATCCTGATGATGCCCTGGTGTGTGGATCAGAGAGAGAACTGGGCACCTTTGGGGTCTCCCACCTGGCAGAGATAAGTCAACAGGTAGCAAGCACTTGGTGAACAGAGGGCAAAGTGGGGCCCCACAAAGATGGAGAGAGGGAGGTAAGTCCAGGTCAGCCCAGAGAGAGAGGAAAGCCCCAACGCCAAACCTCCCCAGCAGTCAAAGACCACACCACCTGATCCCACCTCCACCTGCATAAAGCTCCCAGGAGCACAAAGGAATCCTGGTCAAGAAAATTTAGGAGCGTCACCATCCTCCCAGCCAGGCCCCACTACCCTGGGAGACAAGAAATAGGGAGATGGAACCACTTTATCCTGCTCTGTCTCCCCGCAGGACCAGCGCTCAATCTCATCTCCACAAGAGCCTATACTGCATGGGGTGATGGTACAGACAGCACTTGGGGACTCAGACAGCCCTGTGGTCCATGCCCCAAGTGAGGTACCCCAGAAAAAGGGCCTGAGTCTGGATCTTGATGGAAGGGCCTGACTTGAGGTGGGGACACCGAGCAGGGCTGAGCATCTGACAGGTGTGGGATGCTCAGGGAGTTGGATGAGCAGAGAGTGGTGATGCAGAGAGGAGGGAGCTGGAGGGGCCCTGAGAAGCTTGGAAGGACTGCGGTTGCTGAACTGGCAGCCGTGTGGAAAGACTAGGCTCTGCAGCTGTTTAAACCAGGAAGGAGTCCATCAAGTCTGGGCTCACACCCACCAGTGCTCCTCTGAGAACATCATGTGAACAGCCGCATGTAGAGCTTGGTGTGACGAGTCCCATTTCCCGACCCAACTGCTACCGGGTCACGGTAAAGTATGAATCAGGTTGGCCTAGCCTGGCCAAAGGCAAGTCCCCGCAACTCTCCCAGGCCGGGTTGTGGAGAAATAAGATCTGAAAGGTGGGGTGGGCTGAACCCGGCCAGACCAGGCAGAGCAGTAACTTTCTCTATGAAGGAGCCTCTCTGGGAGATGCATCATCTGTAGACAGTTTAAAGACAACGATCAAACCTGCTCAGTTAAGTCGCCTTCTTCTTACCAACTTCTCTCAACAATCCCTTCCTGGATAGACTGCTACCACCACCGCCTCCCACCATGCCATGCCACCTGGGATAACATGACCCTGAGCCAGGTCTTGCCCTCTGGCCTAGCAGCTGGGAGAACTTCCTCTCCCTGCCCCTTTTTCCAGTGAAACCCTCCACGCTGCAGCTATGAGAAGATCTCCAAATGTCATGGTTGCCTGTCCTGTCCCTGTTCAAAAGTCTCAGATCATGGTCTTCCCCAAGACCCCCAGGTCTCACCCCATTGTGGCAACCATTTAATATCTGAGATCTTTTCATCTATATCAGACTCAGATGCCAAAGAGGCCCCATGGGATGGCTCCTCTTCCACAGTGCCTCAGTCTAAAGGCCTGTAAACTGGAGTGACACACCACCCGACCCCTACACCCCAACACACGACAGTGAGACAGATGCAAGATAGCTGCTCTACACACCTCTGTTCGAAAAGAGGGAACAGGAGGCAGCCAGCAGTACTGGATTGGAGCAATTTCTCAGCAGTTTCCCTCCACGCATAATCAATCTAAAATGCAAAAAAAAAAAAAAAAATGCATCTATTCGTATACGTTTTCACCTTCTCATTTTAACCCAAAGTGAGTACGCCTTGGGCCTGGGGAGTGGTAGGTGGAAGAGAGATGAGTCTTGGGGGAAGGGGGGTCGAACATGGAGTGTGTTCCTATGGCTGCCGTGTGGATCCTGAGTCCACATGCTCATAAAGCTCCATTGGTTTGGGTGTCCTCCCCACCAGGCCCGCCTGGCTCAGCCCACTGATGAAGGGGACTGGCCTGGCGATGGCACATAACATAGGACCAGTCATGTCTTCTCTACATGGGCTGGGACATGGGAATCTGTTTTGATCCAGTGCTGGGGCCAGGAGGGGAGCACATGAGGTTAAGGCTCTCAGTAGCATCTTCTCCAGATGCAAAAGAGAGCTGTGTGTAGAACTAAGTCAGCAGCAAGGGGAACAGAGCCAAGAACCTGAGTAAACAGAGCCCCCACAGTGCCCTGGGGCCAGATCTCCACCCCAGGACCTTGAGCTTATACAAATGCCCTACTCTGTTTAAGCTATTTGGGATTGTATTTTCTTTTATCACTTGCATCTGAAAATATCTTCATTCATTCTCTTGTTTTCCCCAAGCTCCTCTTTCATCTAAAGTCTGGCCTTCCTGGGCCTCTCTTCCCATCTATAGGAAGGAGGCCCCTGAGTACATAAGTCCATCTTCTAGGCCTGGGGCCTTCCCATGTGGAGAGGGAGGGCTGTTCTCTCCTTCCTAGGTCATCCAGTCCTTCCAAACTCTGGAAACAATTGTGAAGTAACCACACTTCGTACATGGCAACCATCTCTACCCAGACTCAAGCCTAGCACACACACACACACCCCTCCCGCAATGTTGACCACAACAATGAACATGACCTAAGTGTGCAGCCACCGCAGAGCGAAGCATCAGGATGGTCTCCCAAAACAACTGCATGCTTCGTGCAGACCACCCCGGACACAGCCCAGCACGGCCAGGACCAGCCACTCTCCAGGGCAATGCCTGTCAGCCCCTCCCTTCTAGAACTTGGAAGCTGCTGGTATCAACATATCAGCAGGAAATGGCTCTTTAATCACTGCAAAGTCCCTCCTGATTGCAAAGATTAGGTCAACCTCTGGCTGCAGGGCCTCCTCTTCCAAGATAGCTGGGATTGCATGTGGTAGCAATTAGCAACACAGCACCCACCCACTCTCAGAGTTTAGTCCGATTACACACATTCTAGGCCTGTGCAGCACCCAGGGCCTTGGATAACAGGGGTCTGAGGACGGAAGACTTTAAGCACAGCAGGGTTAGGGGGGAAATGGTCAAGAGGCAGGATGTGGCAGAAAGGGCTGAATCAGAAGTGGCTCTGTCTACAAGTAAGCAATTTGGGGACATGCCTTCTGACACCCACCAAGCTCCATGGCTCTCCCAGTCTCGCTTTGAACCTGGAGCAACCTACCTACCAGGCATGTTCCAGGGAGGAGTTTGACATGTTCTCACCTTTCTCCAGTCCCCACACATACTTCATTCATTTCCCTGGACCCTCCAGTGGACTCCAGGCTACAGCACAGCTGGGGTTCTCTGTGGCCGTATCACCTCCTAGCAGGAGCTCTAATGCACCACCCCCACCCCCTTCCACCTGAGAAAGCGAGTGCACAGTTCATTGACTTTCCCTGTTCATAAGCCACCGGTGGCTCAGCTCACAACCAGTCCCGATGCTGATCATAACAGACATCAGCACTTGAACCACATGGCACAGGCACTGTGTGTCCATTCCAGCAGGGCCTCTGGTGCAGCCTTCAGAGGTCTTAAGTTGGAGAGTACAGTAGGAGATAGTGGGTCCTCACACACTGGAAAGCCTGTTGCCAGACAGTGCCCAGGGGATTCTCCAACACCCCTGTGAGGTGGGGTCAGGTCCTGCCTGACCCTCTTTGGACAGTCATTTATTTTTGGACCAGCTACTGTATACCAGACCTTCTTCTAGTTGTGAACAGAATCAAGATCCTGTCCTCAGGGAGTTTTCATCCCAGCAGAGGGAGAAATATATGTTTA
>PVJC01005693.1:14758-32465 GCA_004026665.1 Murina feae
AGAGGGAGGCCAGTTAGGGGCAAACAGGTCAGCAGAGGGGGCAGTTGGGGGCAATTAGGCTGGGGGGGTTAGTTGGAGGTGACCATGCTGGCAGGGGTGGCAGTTAAGGGTGACCAGGTAGGCAGGCAGGTGAGTGATTAGGAGCTAGTGGTCCAGGATTGTGAGAGGGATGTCCGACTGCTGGTTTAGGCCCAAACCCCGGGATTGAGCCTAAACTGGAAGTTGGACATCCCCTGAGGGTTCCCAGGTGGATTGGAGAGGGTGCAGTCTGGGCTGAGCGCCGCCCCCCCCCCCCGCCCCCGTGCACAAATTTCATGCACTGGGCCTCTAGTTAGTTAATTATAACATATAATATGTTATAAGGTAATGAGTACTATGGAAAAATGAAGAAAAATGGTAAGGTAAGGGGGCCAGGTTGCAGAATAAAACAGAGTGGTCTCACTGGGAAGCTAAGAATTGAGCAAACACTCGAGTGGAGATAGCCAAGTGGGCAGGGAGGGAACAGAATTCCAGGCAAAGGAAACAGCCAAACCAAGACCCTGAGACAGAACCTGTGTGGCAGCTGTAAGGAGGAACAGGCGCTCCCATGACAGGGACAGAGTGAGCAAGGGGGAGATCACTGGAGAAGAAACTAGGCAGAAAAAAAATGTGGTATCATAGGGAACAAGTGCTCCCCTAAGGCCAGAGAGGCAGACACCCCCATTAGTCAGACTGAATACAGGCCCCTCACTTAGGGCCCCAGGGGCTTCCCCTGCAGATGGTGCCTCTGCTTCCAGAAGCCCTTCTCATGTCTTCAATTCCTTGTACTGGCCAGCAGACCCAAGACCTGGCCACCACACAGCACCACAGGCTGCCCTCTCTGGTCTGGGAGGAAGCGCTCCCACTCAGCCCTGCCCCAGCCCCACAGGCAGAAAGGCTGACAACTCTGAAGAACCAAATTACAAAACTCACCAATAATCAGAGGGCCTTTCCTTCCCTTCAGCCAGGCCCAGAAACCCCCGGCTGCAGATCCAAGCTCCTGGGATCTCCCAATCAAAAGCTGGCACTCAGGAGGCAAGGGCCAGCCAGGCCCGGGACGTGGCGTTCTCACCTCCCATGCAGCCAGGCCCAGCAGCCATCTGGCCAGGCTCCGCACGGCCAATTAGACAGCAGGCAGGCTAACACGGGGCCTGCCAGGGCATCATGGCTGAGGGAGGCATCTGAGGCAATGCTGCCCAGCTCTTCAGGCGTAACTGAACCGGGCCTTCGTGAAGAGGGGAAAGAGTGCATTCCCAGCCCCAGGCGTGCCAAGAGCGCCTTGGATCCACGCTGCCTCCCATGCCTCACCCTCTCCTTGGGCTCGGCCTGTTAGAGCTAAATGGGTTCTATTTATTGCCATCCAAGATTTGTGGCTGGCGGGCACAGTGGTGGCTGAGCTAAACCAGCGGTGACAAGTGGTCACACTCAGGCTGTAGGAACCCCCCTTTCCCTTCTCTTACATGACATCTTTGTGCTGTGGACAAAATAGAACCTGGAAACCACTCTCAGAGATGAGAGGACGGGGCAAGACGCTTGGATGAGTAACTGGGATAAGGGCAGAGTCCCTGGTTCTCTCCTTCTCACCAAATGTTAGGGCCCAAAAGACATCGTCATAAAGGCCATTTCAGCAATAAGATTCCAAAGGCAGGTTAGAGCCCTGCATTGAGAGCAAAGAAGGACTTTGAACTACAGGGAGTTAGGGACTTGGGGACCAGGGTCGGAATTGCTACTCAGGACTTGCTGCCAGAGATGATGGGTGGAGAAAGGCCCTCTCCTTTGGCTCCCATCCCATGCAGCATATGGGACTGAAATAAAGACCTGCGAGTCAGGCTGGAGATCTCTCACACCCCATTCACTGCCGTCAACTGCAGCAGAGTTAGGGACGGAGAACTCAGATCGTTAGGAGCACCAGGAGCGCAGCTGTGAGCAGAAGGGAAAACGCATGGATGAAGGTCGATGGGAAGGCAGCTACAGTACAGAGACCAGCTTGGGCCTCGCATCCCTGAAGTAGGAACACAGGCAGAAAGGACTGCCTTTGGACGGAAGGTTGAAGGGGCTGGTCTGGTACATGTCTGAAGCTTATATTGGAAGTCACAAAAGAGATCAGGGTGGGCTTTCAAATTTGGGAGGTGTTTGAAAAGAAAGAGATAGAAGGATTGGAGTAGATGATGGAGAACACAAGCTGGGCCGTAGTGGAGCATAATGGAGAATGTGGCGTTTGAGAGTTGAAAGCTGAGAGGAAGCGAGTGGCGAGGAAAGGAGGGGTGTTCAGAGGGGTAGGAAGAGGCAGGTGGTGGGGCAGGATGGTGTCAGGAGGGCTGTGCGTCAGCCACATCAGCTGTGCACAGGAATTCCTGACCCCCTTGGATAGCTGCTAGAGACATGTGACCTTTTCCAGCCAATGAACTGTAAGTGACAGCCAGGTGGCCCTCTCAGCCAGACCCTGGGAGCTGATGTGAGACCCTGAAGGGCACTCTTTGTGTTGCAGCGATGAGCCTACAGGTTACAGTGAAGGCCACGCTCAGGTCCAGGGATGAGCAGGATGCAGCAGAACCAAAGCTCATCAAAAGCGAGAAATTGACCTCTGAGTCAATTTCTTATGTGTTTTTTCAATCCTCGCAGGAGGATATTGTTTCCGTTGATTTTAGAGAGAGTGGGAGGGAAGGAGGGAGAGAGACAAGAGAGAGAAACATCAGTGTGAGGGAGACACATCAATTGGTTGCTTCCCACGTGTGCCCTGACTGGGGCTGGGGGATCGAACCGCAATCAAGGTACGTGCCCTAGACTGGAAATCAAACCTAGGACCCTTCATAGGCTGACACTCTAACCCAGTGGTTCTCAACCTGTGAGTTGCAATCCCTTTAGGGGTCGAACAACCGGTTCACAGGGATCGCCTAAATACATCCTACGTATCAGATATTTACATTACGATTCATAGCAGTAGCAAAATTACAGTTACGAAGTAGCAACGAAAATAATTTTGTGGTTGGGGGTCACCACAACATGAAGAACTGTATTAAAGGATCGTTGCATTAGAAAGGTTGAGAACCGCTGCTCTAACCACTCCGAACACTGGCCAGGGCTCACTCAACCTCTGTGGTTTTAAGCCACTGGGTTATTTGTAACCACGGCACAACCTAGCAGTGACAAATGGCCTGCTACACCAATGCAGGTGTTTCCAGAAGGAAGATGGTGGTGGGCAGTGCTGTCTAGAGCAGGACGGTGGAGACTGGGCTAGTTAGCGAGACTGGCAAACAAGTGGACGTCAGTGGCTTCCAACCACTGGGTTGTGGGTGCAGGAACCAGATGGCAGGGTGTTAAGGAATAAAGTCTTGAAGGCAGAAAATGTAGGCGTCTCTTTTAAATATTTGGGAGACTCTCGGAAAAGAAACGGGGGCCAGCCAGGTGGAGGAATGGCTTAAGCTTTGTTCCTAAGAGACACCAGTGAGGAATCAAAGAGATCATCTGAATCACGGTCTGATCTGCCCAAGCTCATTACTGCTCTGTCTGATTGAGGAGCATGAGCAGTGAGAAACCAGATCTGGCCCTGTGATGTTTTCATTCCTCGTTGTACTCACTGCAGGAGCTGACGGAGGTTCAAGGGGGCTGAGCCAAAATGCACAGGTGAGGGAGCACAGAACTAGAGAGAAGTGCCCTGGAAAGATCCCGGTAGTAGAATGAAGGGAGAAAGGGGGAAACTGATGGAAATACAATCAATCTAGAGGAAACAGGGAAGTTCAGGAGCCCTAAGGGCTGACCTCCAGTTACATGGAGCTCATCCTTACAGCACCGGGTCATGGGGGAGCGAGGAGAGAATAAGGTATGCACGTGGCCCATTACAAACTATAAAGCTCCGTGCACATGGGGTGGAATCATGCTCGCTAAGGGGACAACCGCAGGTCTACACCGGCTGCACACACAGTTCTCCCACACTGAGTCCAACTGCACCCTCCTGGGTGATCCTGGGTGAGTCACCTCTCCTCTCTGGGCTCCAATTTCTGATACATCAAAAGGGGGAGATGGGACTAGGCCATCTCTGGGAGACCTCTCATCTCTGACATGATAAAATGCAGGGATTCAATTAGCACTCCGGCTGATCTCGACTTCTTATATAAATAAAACATAAAACTATTTGTAATCAGTTCAACAGCTACGATATTATTAAGTAGACAAACAGACACCAAAAAAATAACAAAAGAACTAATAACTGTCAAATGAAATTTCAGATCTTTAATTCCTTGGACTCAGTTCTCAGCCCAAGGACACACACGTACTTGGGCCACATTAAAAGCCCTTTCGTGCTAATGAAGGCTCCAGCTGGTCCAGCCAGCCAGAGACCTCCCCTCTCACTGGCCAGCTCAGAGCACCCCTGCCCCGTATCCGCCCCCAACAACAGACGCCCTGGCTGTGCCCACATGTCTGAGCCCCTGTGCAGCCCCCCTCTCCATGATGGAAAGAGTGTGTCACTGAAGCAAAATACATAAAATTATCACTTGGGTCTGTGTTTGCCTTGAACTTCATTATTGTTACCAAAGACAGTGTAAGATCCAGGGAAAGACATCCCAAGCTCTGAGCTCTTAGCCCTTGGTCCAGTCCTTGTCAGTCTCACAACAGAAAGTGAATCCTGAAATGTCCTGGGAAGCTGACACCCAGGCAAACCTCAACCTCCCCAATCAGTGTGTGAACCTGTGAACCAGTCAGGTCAGTCAGGTCTCTTTCTCTCTCTCTCTCTCTCTCTCTCTCTCTCTCTCTCTCTCTCTCTCTCTCTCTCTCACACACACACACACACACACACACACACACACACACACACACACTTCAACTCTGGCCATGTTGGTCATGGTCCTTGGAGCAGATCCCCCACCTGGGTTTAATTATGCCTCTTCTCTCAGTGGCCTAAACAGAGTCCGACAAGCTTGATGACTTGGACATAAACTAGCCCATACCCAGGGTCGTGGAACCAGTTTCCACTGAGGCAGTGGCCAGGCCCCACCGCCTAACATGGCTCATGAGGGCAGCATACTCTGTTCCTGGCAGCCATGCCTGGGCCTCTCTCCACATCCAGCTCAAGTGGGTTAAGGTTTCCAGGAAAAGCAAAGTGCCAGCCAAGCCCACCCACCACCCCATGCCCCTGCCCTCCTCCCCTGCAGCTGACAGCCGTGTGACCCCAATAGTGTGGAGCTGAGCCTTGCTTATACTTTGAGTGGGATGAGCAAGGCCTGGGGACAGGCAGGGGTCCTTTAGAAGTCCCTATCACTACAGCAAGCCCTACAGCAGCCTACAGTGTCCTAGGAGTTGTGCCTCTCACCAGCCACCCTGAACAGCTGGGACCAGGTCGGTCTTCCTGCATTTGCTGTGGAGAAACAGGGGCCAGGGGAGTAGAACGAAATGTTGAATTCTCTGGAGCCATCTGAGGGGGTTCTTGTGGTCTAGACCTGTCCTTGAACCCCAAAGCCTCTTACTGAAAGCCAGGCCATCTCAGAAGTGGCAAATCTTGACTCAATTTTTCATCCCCATCTCAACAGTTACTAAGTACACTTATTGAGTGAGTGAGGTCCAGAGAGCCTGCAGAAAGTCAGTGCTTGGGAAGTTTCAGGGAAGAGGAGATCCCTGTGGGCTGGGTGGTCATGGGGAAGCTTTCTGAAGAGGCTGGAACATGAGCTCCATGGAAGGACAGCCCAGGTGTGGAAACCAGTGGTCAGGTCAGAGACTGCTGACCAGGGGCAGCTCATGGGCAGACTTTATTTCAGGTTTCTGAGTTGAATGTGTTGCCCAGGCCCAGGCTGGTTTGTGACTTTGTCCACAGCATTGGACACTGACAAATGTCTCCCTAGAGGAGACACAATCCTCATTATGAGGAGTGCCCTATGCGAGTGAGAAGGCCATGCTCCCTTTTGGAGGTCAAGTGCACTGGCCATGGCCTGCTCTGCTCAGCAGTGGCTGGAGGTCTGACCCTGTTCCTCTCTGTCTTGCAGGATTCCTGAAGGCTGTGGCCGGCACTTATGAATGAATATGGAATAAATACCTCCAGCCTCACCTTTGGGAACCACGAGTGGATTCCTCCCAATGAGACGTCTGTGACAGCATGTAACACTACTCAGCTGCCTGAAGTTGGCCTTCTTTTCTGGGGGTCCCCAGCAACCAGGGCTTCCCATGGGAGGGTCAGATCCGCAGACCCAGAGCTCACCTCTTCCTCTGCCAGTTTCTGAGCAAAACTTCCATTTCGACTGGCATTCTGCAGCCTGTCCAGCATGAGGACAACCTCATCTCCCACCCCTCCAAGTTGAGGAGGTATGGCCTGGTGTTTGAATGAGGAAGATCCATTCAGGGGCAGCTGGCCATAAACTAGAATGGCTTGTTTTTTGTTTTCAAAAAACTACTGGTATGTCCTAATCATCTGAAACACTTGCCCTGTTGGTATATAAACTTTACCATGAATTGAAATATGATTAGAGATCTTGGTTAGGATTTGTTTTCTTAGGAATGAACAATGGTGGATTATAAGTATAATACCATCTCCTTTTGCTGTGAAAGAAGCAGCATTCCTATTACTATGTACACTGTGTGGCCAAGCAACTGGCGATTGGACTGGTCTGTGCTGTAACGACAAAGCTTCCCCTGGGTGCCAGGGGCTGTTCTCACCTAGAGGGAGGGGGGTGCCCTCACACTGAAGCCCAGAGATGAAGGGAGGAGGGCCAAGGCGAGGCTCAGAGTACCTCTGCCACATGTGGCCTTGGTCACAAGAACATCAAGATGTCTAGAAGGGAATTCCAGTATTAAAATGGGATCTTTTGGTTGGAATCTGCCCAGAACTGGAAACTGGAAACCTCAGGCAAGGTGTCTGAGAAAATTCCAGCCCTTTAGGACTCAAAGGGAAATGATAGAAATCAGAAAGTATGACCTTGGAGAATGTGCTGTGGGAGCCATGGCTTCTGGAATTCTCTGTGTAGTTTTCTCTTGCTGTTCTCCTTCGGGAATCAGTTACAGTCTTTTGACATTCCTAGCCTGTCTCAGCTGCTCCAAGGAAAAGCAGGGTTAAGGTCCACCCCATGGCCAGGGTGCTAAAAAGGAAGAGTTTTGTTTATTACTATAAAGGTCTTGATGAAATAGACAATTTTCTAGGGAGATAAAAGTTGCCAGCATTGACTCAAGAAGAATATTCTCCAAAAAGATCATTAACCATGAAATAAATTGGGGGAAAATTGTGGAAGAATTATCTCTATAAAAGGCAATGAGCTCAGTTTTTATGGATGACTTCTTTCTGATTGTCCTAGAGCAGAGGAAAAAAATAGAAAACTTCCCAATTCCTTTTATGAGAAATCTGGCAAATGTTGTATATAAATGCATTTATAATTTTATATAATATATGTAATACTATATATGTGTATACACATATATACATACATGCACACACACAGACCAATCTTACTTATGAATATAGATGCAAAAATCCCAAATTAAAAAAAATGCAGGAGCTATTTAAAGAATAATTAAAGATGACTAATCTTGTATTTATTCCTGGTATGTAATGCTGACTTAAGATTTGGAAGAATACTCTAGTCCACATCAGTATGCCACAGGAGGGAAAAGCTTTAAGAGACTCTAAGGAATTTTTTATGTATTTTTTTGTGAATTAAAAAAAAAAACTAGAAAGTGCAAATTTAACCTGTAATCAACATGCTGCTCATGGTAAAACAATAGGGGAAGTTCTGCTAAAATTTGAAAAAAGACAAGTGTGACTTCTTATCACTATTAGGATTATATATTTTCTATTTCTAGCCAATAACATAAAAGTGAAATAGAATGTGTTTTAAAATCCAGGAGATCAAATGATCATTATAATCCCAAGACAAAAACTACTAAAACTAATAACAATTTAGCAAGGTGAAGAATTACAAGTTGAAAATACACAAACCCATAGGTTACCTATGTACAGGAAATGGCTAGTGAACAGTTAATAGAAAATACAATGGGGGAAAGTGACTCTGTTTAAATGAGTAGTGAAAAACCTAAAAATCATCTTAATGAGAAAACATGTAAGGTCTATTAAATATATATTTAAACTTTAGTGAGACAGGAAAGAAAAACTGAAGAAATACCATGTTTCTGGGGGAAACTGGATATTTTTTCAAATTCCTTCCCCCAATTTTTTTTTTATAGATTTCACTGAGGAAGGGAGGGAGGGAGGGAGAGAGAGGGGGGGGAAGAGAGAGAGAGAAGAGAGAATGGGAGAGGGAAAAAGAGAAACATCAGTGATGAGAGAAAATAACTGAATGGCTGCCTCCTGCATGCCCCACATTGGGAACTGAGCGCGCAACCTAGGCATGTGTCCTGACCAGGAATCGAACCATGACCTCCTGGTTCATAGGTCAATGCTCAACCACTAAGCCACACTGGCCAGACTCTATTTCTCGCTGGCCAGGCCCCAACATTTTTTTTAAAGAAGAGTTACTAGTATACTGACAGAAGGGGAAGAGCTAGGCATGCAGGACTGCTCTCACAGGACTGCACACCCTTGCGATGGCAGTGCTGGGGAACATGGGACAGCAGTCCCACCAGCCATGTCCATACGGGGGGACCTACTGTCAGAGGAAAACACGTAAGCTTTGGAAACATGCTAGAACATGAAACAAGATGCTAATTCTTGAAGTCGGCTTTTGAAATTGTGGAACATAAGTTCTGTCTGCGACTGTTCAAAAGTCACTAATGATTCATTGAGGTGGAAATCAAACAAGACTGTGAGTGCCATCTCATGGAGAAAGCAACCACCACGGCGATCAAGTTAGCTGTGCCACAATCCTCCAACTATGCGTGGCCTGGGGGATCCAGTGTGGCATGAAGCCGAATGATAAAAATAGTATGGGCTACAATGACAGCTGTTAGATAAATGCCTTGGACAGAATATATGGCCCCAAACATGAGAAGTTACTAATTTATTATTTGGTAAAAGGGGCATCAGGCACCAGTGAGGAGGGGAAGGACTAATTAATTAATGGCTAAGGCAATTGTTTTACTTTTGAGGGGAGAATAAATTCTCAATTCAATGTAAGAGAAAATAATTCCAGATAAATAAAGAGTTTATCTGGAATTAAATAAATGTAAAGAAAACTAATTAGAAAATGAAGAACAAAAGCAGAAAGCATTGAAACTCCCATGAGAGCAGGGATGTGTGTCTGCTTTGTTTATTGCTATCTCTCCAGGGCTAGAACAGGGCTTGCCACATAGTAAGTGCACAATAAATTAATGCAAGGGTGAAATAATTTACTAACCATCCTTAAACGCTTTTCTCTATACATTTTCTGGTTTTATCCTTTGTCACACTTTTTTACAAAGGTTGTTTTCCTTAATTACTACAATATCAAAATTTTTCATTATAGCTTAAGAACAAGGAAGAAAGTGCATAAGACTTACTATATCTGCACTCACTGGGTTGCAACTCTTTCTCCTTATATTTTAAGCATAACTCTGTACATTATAGTTAATGTAAATAATCTCCCAGATTTGCCCTTCGCCTTTTCAGTTATTTGAGTTGTTTACATACCAAACAAACAAACAAAAAAGACAAACACAACTTATTTATATGAGGTCAGTTTGTTCCATCAGCTCTGTTTTCTAACTCCTTCCAATTGTTATATCTACAGAAAGTCCTCCCCAATCCCCAGTGGTTAACGAGTCTGGTCCAAGTTATTTCAATGCAGGGCTAGTCCCTCCTTCCCAAGGGTAGAGACCTGTTTCCGTGGCATCTGATCCTGAGGGTTTCACATCCCAACCAGACTCATCAAGCCCCCAAAGCTCCCTGCTCCAGCGTACCCTTTTGCATAACCATGAGGTGAGGTCATGTGTTTAAGACGCCATTTTTCATCACCATGGAGATGATGAGCCCTCAAAGCACTGGCAAGAAGCCTCCCATACAGGATGGAGCCAGGGAAGGAGGAGGAGGAAAGAGAGGAAGAACCTGCCGATTCGCCAGGAGACCCAAAGCCAAGGTCTCCTAGGTGTTGCAGCATATGATCTTCCAGCTCCACCCAGCATGTCACCGCAGCCCTCAGGCAGCACTTAACCTCAGAAGATGACATCCCTTCCTGGCTGATGTGGCTCAGTGTCTGAGCGTCGACCCATGAACTAAGAGGTCACTGGTTCGATGCCTGGTCAGGGTACATTCCCCAGGTTGTGGGCTCAGCCCCCAATAAGGGGCGCACATGAGGCAATTTTATCCTTCTTCCTTATTCTCTAAAATCAATAAAAACATATTTTTTAAAAAAGAATAAGGTGATGATGATGTTTCTGTCCCTATTAACCTCTGGAACTCCCAGCCTGACGCTGGGCTGGCTGATGGCCTCCTCTGGAATTCTCCACTTAGCTCCCTTTTCCTTAGAATATAATTCCCTGGTCCTGATCACTTCACATCTTTCTTTTCTCTCAGCCCCATCCAGATCCTACTCCTATTCTACTCTCCCCTCTGCCTCCAGGATAATCTCTCTAAGGCAAGAATCTGATGGCTCTGCTCATCTTCTAAAATTAATTCAGTGATTAACCATTGACCTAAGGGGTAAAACCTAAATTCCTTAGGATGCTATTCAGACCCTTCATAATCTGGCTCCTGCTCCTATCTCCAGTCAACCTCCTACCACACCCTTCTCCATACTCTGCTCCAAACATTATCCCTGGCATTAAAAATGCTATTTTTTCCATCTAAATAACTACTTGCTACCGATACCACCGGGCCAGGCAGAGTCCTCCATATATCCTTTGTCCTGCCACATCCCTGAGCCTGCCTTCATCCTGAAAATCCCCTTTCTGGAAGAAGGGTTTCTGGATGTTGGGATCAAGCATGTCATCACTGTGGTCCTGGGGCATGAGCTCGATTACTGTTTATGTGAGAAACGGGCAAATCTGGTAAGGGCTGTTCTGTGGGTCACCTAGAGGCCACTGTCTCCTGCAGCTAAAAAATTCAGGGGTGGGTCGTGCCTGGAGTCCCGTATTTAGCAAACATATGCTGAGTGTTTGCTCCCCTTGGCACGCATTGGACCTATATGCTCAACAGGCCCACCCAGCCCAAAGCCCTCTGCTGCTCGCACGCATGCCCAGCAGCATCTCCAGTGCCCTTGCAAATCTCTGCGCATGGTAGTTGGTGGGAGCCCTTTAAGAAGCTGTCCTGGGGGAGGAGGGAGGGAGAAAGACACACAGAATTCCCAACTTTCCAAATGGTTGCTGCTCTGAGGTCACAGAAATGATTATGCTTGTGCTCAGCACCCACAGGAGGGAACTGCTCCTCCCAGCACCTACACATGCCTGTCTCACCCCAGCACGCCCTCTGAGGACCCAGAGGAGGAGGAGAAGGAGGAGGAGCAAGGTGATGGGAAACTTGGGACGAGGCAGAAGAAGAGGCACTCCATTGTTTGCTGGAAGGAGTTCAGACTCAGGCTGGTTCTGATTTATCCAAACATGTGCCACTGCCATGACGTGCACCTTCCAGAATCAAAACCACATGCACGTGTCAAAACACCAGCATCACTGCCCAGCAGCAGCTCTGACATCTCTCTGGGCAGGAAGGACCAATATCCTCTCCAGCCACCACCTTCTCCTTCCCCATCACCCCAGGTGAAAGCTCTCCTCCCACAGGGACTCTGAAAGGATGTGTGCAGCCTTAGTGAATAATTGTGAGAAATGCAGATGAGAAAAGGTGACAGATTAGAAGAAAGGAGGCAATGGAAGAGGAAAATCTGGTGCCCAGAAAACTCAGGAGTGAGCCCCCAGGTTAGTGGACCAACCATCGATTTACATGGACAGTAACCAGGAGGAGAATATTGCTATCACCCCTCAACAGGCACAGCACCTAAGAGTTTGTTAGCCTATGGCTCTATCATCCTGCACGTGCCCAGTCTCCTCTGATCTCAGAAGAAAAGCAGGATGGGACCTGGTAAGTCCTTGGATGGGAGACAAATGTTTGTTAGCTCATGTTTGGGGGTGAGAAGGGCCGTGTTTATTAGTCCTGTGGTATAGATGGCAAATTCAAGATGCCGGGAGGTTAAGCGATGCACCAGGTCCATAGCGGGTAAGACATGGAAGTGACACAGACCCAGTCCTGTCTTACTCCAGATTTTATTTCCTTCACAAGCCACCTTTTACCCCTGCCTGCATTTCAGGCATTGTCCTCAGATTCTCTCAAGCAGTCACTCAAGTGGCCTAGACTCCCCTCTGCTCCCCCCACCTCTCCCACAGCTGCTACCTCTGCCTTCTCCCTGCACTGCCCAGGGTCCTCGGCATCTTTGTGAGAAGTGAGCATCACCTGATTCACTGCAGTGCCCCTCGGAACCAGGTGGGCAGAGGGAGACCTCCTGCGTCCTAGCTGGGCTTCCACAGCCCATTCCACCCCCTTGAACATGTATTCCAAATACTCACTATGTGCCAGCCCTAGAGCAGGGCACATGAGGTGGAGCTCAAGCTCTAGATCCCTTCCCAACCCCACGATCTTGACCGGGTCATACCCATGTGCCCTCTGGATCTCATTCTGACCCAGAGAGCTCAGCTGGACTTCCCAGGAGGGAAATGTGGTCAAGGTCGGGCAGCTGGGAGAGCCCAAGGGAGAAGAGGGGGAATCTGAGGTCAAACACAAGATCGGGTCAAAAGCTTGTAGGCAGTGCCCTGATTGGCAGAAAAAGAAGGTGCCCGCCAGCCGAGGAAGTGGTTTGGGCACTTGTGATCGAACTTGTTGCTCACACCACAAGATGTAAACATCCACTCAGCAAGGCAGACAGCCTCTCACCACATTTGGAAGAGTTTCTTTTCACTGAATCCCACTGGGTTTTGAAACTCTTTAAAATGCATTATGACTTTTCAGGTCCTTTAAAAGAGTTTAAAGCAGGTGGGCCTGCGAACAGGACGATGGTCTCCCTTCTGTCAGGGCAGGGCGTGGGAATGTCCACTGTGGGCAGTGGTACCCATCCTGCAGAAGCTGGCAGCAGCTTCTCCGGCACTAGGCAAACTCTGGAGCCTGGGCCTCTCCTTCCCAAACTCCCTGCCCCCTTCCAGTTCCTACCTCTCTGCAGTTCCCCTACCCCAGGGCACCAGCACAAGGACAACATGCTGAGAGCAGCAGGAAGGGCCAGCACACCAAGAATGAAGCTTGAGTAAAAGGAAAGCAACCCCAACCAGCTTGCCCAGCCCTGCGCCCCGCTGTCCTATGGCCTACTCTGGTCTACTATGACCCTCAGGCTCCTGCAGAGGCCCGAGTCCTATTCTCTCTGACTGGGAACTTCTCCCGGGTTGAGGTGTCCCCAGCAATTAGAGCCACCTTGACATCGCTGTGAGGCCACTGCAAGGGCAGGTGGGCAGGAAGCATCTCGCCCAGAAAACTCAGCAGGCCCTCTGGTTGGGACCCCTTTGGGGTCTACTAGGAACCAGTTCTAGGGGGACATCAGGTACACTTGGGATACACAATCAGGGCCAGATGGATGAAACTACCCTCAAAATGTGAGCAAGGTTAGAGTCCAGGCCAGGAGGCAGGGCACAGGCCTTCAAGGTGAAAATGCCTGAGCCGTGTGGTGCTGGGCGCAGCATGGGAGAGGATGTTGAATGTGGTGACCAAGCTCCCAGCTGGCCAGGTTTGGAGAGTTGACTCAGGGTTTGGGACTAGAGAGGCAGGTTTCCTGGGGAGGGGCAGCACCTGCGATGGGGCCAGAGCATCTTAAAGTCTCTGCTCTTTCCTCAAAGATCAACTCTCTGTGAGGCTGCCTCTGGCCATCCGACCTGAAATTGAACCCATGCACATACCCAACACGCCCTAATCATCTCAGTCAGAGCCTATACCAATATGTAACAGACTGTAAATGTTGCTTGTGTATCCCATTATTCCACCGCCTGACACACGGTGCCCACGGAGGACAGAGAGCTCTGCCTCTGTTGCTCATGGCTCCATCCTCAAGGCCTAAGCGATGCCCAGCAGGTAGTGGGCATTCGGTAGACATTTAATAAATGAGGCAGTGACAAGGGAACCAGCTAACTCTTCTAACTCTCAGGCCAGCATCTCTGAACCTGCGTGGACCACGTGGATCTTCCTTCGGACCACAGAGTGGGGCCAGCTTCGGGGCGGGACTGCACCTTCCCTTCTGACTCTTAGGCTTGGCTGGGTGCCTAATCAAAGCGCCGAGTGTCACACGCTCTGGCAATTAGCGTCTCGGAAAAAACTCTTCAGCGGGCCTTTTTCCTAATCTCTAGGACATTCTGGACGCTCAGCTGGCAGCGGTGAGCACTGAAGGGCCTTGATGGGGTTTTCAAAACAAAGTGATGATGACAAAGTGTGCTCTCCGCAGCCCTCCCTGCCCCCAGGCTCTGCCTGAGCAGCGAATTGTGTGGCCCTCCACCTTGTCCCCCCTCTCCCCTCGCCCCCCCCCCATTCCCCAGAGAATGGTCTTCCCTCAACACGCATTCTGTGTGGGAAAGAGAGATCACTGTTTTTCTAAGTCTTGGATGAGTTTATGTTTAAGTCATCTTACTCTCCGAGGCAGGAAACAGAGATGCCCCGAGGCTGAAGCAAACAGCCAAGACCTGGAGAATCACTAGAGACATATTTTTAATTAATTTTACACCGACATCCAAATTGTTCCATTTCATTCTGTGCTAATAATTAACATTTTCTGTGCCTCCCCTGTTGCCATGATAATCTGTCAACAAACAAGGTACTGGGAGGAGCTGGATGGGCTCAGGGGTCAAGGCTTGGGCTTCAGGCCAAGAAGAGCTGGTCCCCCAGTCCCACCAGCCCTCTGTCACACCCCCATCTGCTCCTGGGAACCCTGAGTAGCAAACTCAGGCAGCACCTTCCTGCCCAGATTCTGGGTGCTCCGTCTGTACCCTCCTGCAGTACCCTCTCTCAACTGACAGTGTGCAGCTGTCCCAGGGGAGAGAGTGATGCCAGAGCCGGTGGTCAGCACAGGTATCAAAACCTTGACCTCCACTAACTCTCTTATGCATCCATCTCCATCCCAGAGCTGTGCGAGCCTGGCGGCCCGCAGGTCCAGCCAGCACGCAGGCCGCTTCTGAGGAATGAACTACAATGGCAGCTAACATATCCATGCACTTGAAGTTTGCCAGATGCTTACATGTAGTAACATATTTAATCCTCACAGCAACCCTACTATGGAAGGGTTATTATCCCCATTTTACAGACATGAAAACAGAGGCACAGAAAGGCTAAGTAACAGCCCACAGGCACACAGCTGGCGGGTGGCCTGGGATTGGAACATAGGGTTCCAAATTGGGAGCCTGAGTGTGGAGGCGCCCCTCCACGCTGTTTCTGGGCCTCCTGCTTTTCCAAACCCCCAAGTGTACCAACACCCCTCTCTGACTGGCATGCGCATGCCCTCAGACCTTTACACAGCCTCAGGCTCAGTCCTCAGAGAGACCTCCCTGACTATGCTCCAGACGGTCCAGTTCCGCTCCATGTGCCCACCCCCAGGATTGCCTCTACTTGCTATCTCGTCTTTCCTTCGCTGCACTCAGCACCATATGAAATGACCTTGCTTACTTGTTTGCCTCCATGTCGCCTGCCCCTCCCACGTTTCAGTAGCTAAGATGCTTCTGCTGACCGTACAGCAATATCCTGGCTCAATTAATTGTATCGAATGTGTGAATTAATGATTGTGCAAAAGAGGACTCTGGCCTCCCCAGGGAGGCACAGGCTCAGCATGCCTGCAGCAGCCACGCCAAGTGGGGAGGGAAGGCCTCTCTGTTCCCCTGCCCACAGCCTCCAGCCCCAAATCACAGGTGTGCTTTGGGCCTTGTCTAGGGATACCCTACCTTTACACTATGTGGTCCAGTCACCAGCCACATAGCCCAGGGAGCACTTGAAGTCTGGCTTCTGCAACCAAGGGGCTGGGTTTCCAATTTTATTTCACCTTAATTAGTTCAGGATTAATACTCTAGTTAGTTATCGGGAAACGTTTCAGTTTTTTGGGAACAATTGTAGGGTATGCGAATCTACTTTTTCTTTCTTTTTTTTAAAAAAGTATTTTTATTAATTTCAGAGAGGAAGGAAGAGGGAGAAAGAGATAGAAACATCAATGATGAGTGAGAATCATTAATTGGTTGCCTCCTGCACACCCCACACTGGGGATTGAGCCTGCAACCTGGGCAGGTACCCTGACCAGGAATTGAACTGTGACCCCCTGGTTCATAGGTCGATGTTCAACCACTGAGCCATGCCGCCAGGCTGAACCTACTTTTTCAACACTCACTTTGATGAACTCTTAATCTGGATCAAGTCTTGCTAAGGAAAATTCAGCATCTGAATTGAAATGTGCTCTCAGTATAAAATACACACTGGATTGTGAAGATTGAGTACAAAGAGGGAATGCAAACTAGCTCATTAACATTTTGGTACAAACTACATGTCGACATGGCGACATTTTGCATACACTGGGCTGAATAAAATATATTAGTAAAATCAATTGCACCTGTTTCTCTTTACTTTTCACTGGGGCCACCCCATCCCATTCTCTTGCTGCGGTGGATGCTACAAAGCAAGAGCCTCTTTGCAAACAAGTTCCTCAGAGCCCCCATCCCCTCCTAGTTCTGGACATGAGGCTGTAAGGCTCCGAAAGGGCGAGACCTTCTTCAAGGTCACACAGCTAGCTAAGGGCACAGGTTAGAACACAGGACCCCGGATTCCCAAAATGAGGCTTCACACTCCCATTCTGTTTCCAAGCTTTCTTCAACCAATGATTTCTGGAACCTTCTGAGCCCCCACTATAAAGGAGCTGCTCACAACGTTAGTGTTTTCCTCATCCTGTGCATCCAGTTCCTGCATTCTTCTCACCTGCTCACCCTTCCCCAGGGCTTCCCTCACCAAGGGTCTGTCAGGCCCTCAGCCCCTCAGCCCCTCAGCCCCTCAGCCCACAGTTCCAGGGCCTGGCACTGTCTTGGCTTAAGCAGCAGCACAGAAGGCTTAGCACACATTAGCTCCTAGCAAGAAAGAGCTGTTACAACCATAGCCTTCAGCCAGAGCTCAGGTTCTTGGCCTCCTGTCTCCCACCTCACAACCAGGTCAAGCAGAGCCCCTAACCCTCGGCACCCAGTGCCTGACCACCCTTGGGCTCCTGGTCAGGGCTGGGCAAACCAGGTCCATCTCCAGCATCAGTGGACTTTCTTCAAATATCATCACATCCTCCAAGGACGAGGTGGGGGGGGGGGGGGGGGGAGGTAGCGTCCCTCCTGCTGCAGAGACAAGATTTCTGTCTGCAGCCTCAGCTCATTCTTCTCCAAAAGGGGCAAGTGGAGCGTAATCCTTTAAACCTCACAACCCCAGTGGCAGGGCTGCTTCCTCCATCTCCTTGCCCTGCCCTCGGAACGGGAGCCCCTCCCCACACCTTGCCCGCAGCCTCAGTGCCTGACCCTTTGTGTCCCAGAGCTGAACATTTGACCTTGGCGAATGCTGCCCCGTGTTCCCCAGACAAAGGCATTCCAGCTATTTGCATGTGGCCTTCCCTTTGCCTCGCTCCCCACCAAGGCTGTTCCCCCTTCCTCTTAATTATGTAGTAACGAACAACTGTGCTAATCGAAATTGGGGCGGCTACTTGCCTCTAAAAGTCAATAATTAGCCCCAGGGGAACAACAAATACTTGCAGAGCCCACCCCCCACCCCCACAGCCCTCTCCCCTTGGCTGTGCGGGAAGCAGGCCGCCACTCTGAGCCC